>CAUYRT010035274.1:0-18642 GCA_963574885.1 Lepilemur ruficaudatus | reverse complement strand
AAACCGTGCCAGGTGCTAGAGATTTGGGGATAAATGTCATGATCCATAGACTCTGTTTCATTGTTAATAATAATTTTAATGATTGGATATTTTGGTGTGAAACCCAAATATCAATAACCACATACATCTTATTTATTCTCATAGAATTTCAGTAGAATCCTTTTATGTGATTCTTCTGTAAAAGCACAGATGGATGAGAATGTTTCTAATAATTTCTAATAACAGCTAGCTGAGTTTAATTTCTAATAAAGCTATTATTTATGAAATGATTATTGTGCTATTTAGACATAACTCTACATATATAAGTCTAAGAGTTAGCAAATATTATTTTCACGTGAACAGGTAAAGAACACATAGCTCAGAGGCTTACTCAATGCCACATAGCTGGAGAACTGAGCCAGGAATCTAGCTCAGGATTTTGCTATGAACTGACAACTATTTTTCTTCTCTTAGGCATGTACTTTGAGGATTTTCTTTTCTTCTTTATTTTTCTTTTTTTTTCTTGGTGTTTTATTTTTTTTCTAGTGTGAGGGAATAAGTCTCACGGACTCATTCATATCCAATAGGTATGTAGACTAATCAGATTTAGGGTAGGCTCACATCTAAGCAAACTGACCATGTAGAGCTGAAGAAATATCTAGAGGGATACTGAGGAGAAGGCAAAAAAAAAAAAAAAAAAATGGCTGATGTGTGATTGGGACTTCGCCAGAAATGATGCATATAAAAAAAACCAAACCACCAAACATTCAAATTCAGAAAGTTTAAAACACAACATCTCTCTCACTTACAGTAACCTAGTTTCAGGCTACAGAATCATCAAAAACAGTTGCTCAGCCTCATCTATGGTTTGAGGGTGGGAAACCCTTCCAGAGGAGCTGAGGCTGGAGATGACTTTCCAGGCATGAGGAGGGTCTGGATGAAAAGCTAAGGTGGGCGTGGGAGGAGAGGATCCCACGAAAAAAGAATAGCAGATCCAGAGGCAGAGGCGCGAGAGGTCATGGTTGAAGAGCCAGGATCAGTGAATGTACACTGACGCAGGGACCGTGCGGGGCCTGACAAAGGAAGGGCCAGAGAAGAAGAAACGCATGTGGAGGGAGAAAAGTCAGTATAGGATTTGGGTTTGACCTTGGAAATTTAAGTAGTGTTAAAAAAGGAACCGTATGAGTGTGTGTGTAGTTGCAAGGTTACAGACACACAAGGAGCAAGAGTGTGCAGCTCTTGCCAGCACCCCAGGCTGCGTCTGGGCTTTGCCTCACTCGGAGAGCAGCTGACACGATTAGTTTTGTACTACGGAATGGAGGGAGAAAATTTGGAAGAATAAGGAAGGCCATTGCTTATTTGTGAGTTCCATTTTCCAGATGACAACATTTTCAGTGACTTGCCTAGAAGCTCAGAGCTAGTGGTAGAACCAGGCAGGACTCAGCCCATTCACACTTCATCACACCGTGCTGTCATGGACAATGTCAACACAGAGCATGAGCTTGATCGACATCTTACGTAATTTATTGATTTATTATGAATTAACAGCAAAGGATTATGAATAATTTAAATATCCAATGATAGGAAAATAAAGAAAAATAAATTAGGATGCGATCACAGATGAATTATAGAATTATTAGAAAAGTTGGTTTTAAAATGTACTTAGTGGCATAAATAAATGTTTTCTCGTAATGTAATACAAAACAAAAAATCAGAATATAAAACCACTTTAATACAATTTTAATTATTTTGTCTGCATGTGTACGCATGAAAAAGAGACTGGGTGGAAATATATAAAAATGTTAATATAAGTTTTATCTGACCTATGAGATCATAGGCCATTTATCTGTATACATTTTTGCATTTTCCATGTTTTCTGTATTTATTATTCATAGAATTGGAAAAATAAACATTTCAAAGGAAAAAATAAGGAAGAAGTGACAGCAGACAATATTCTCAACCAATTTAATTCCCAGTGCACACATGAAATCAGGTTGTCATCATTCTCTGCTTTTTATAGCAAACTGAAAAATTTTAAATCTTGGATGAGTAGATAATTAAAACTTGTGCATGCCTTTCAAAAGTACAGGCACTCTGATTCCCATTTCCACTCGGTGCCTGAACTTTGTCATGCCTACAGTCTTTCTTTCAAAATATGTAGTAGTGAACCGAGACCATTCCTCCCATTAAGTCCAGTGTAGGCAGCAAGTGCTGGGGCAGCCTTCATAACTATACCTGAGGCTATACCAGTGGCGTAAGTGTGTGATCGGGAAATTGTGCCTGATTACAATCACTCAGTGCTGAATGTCAGAAAATAGCTGCCCTGCTGAGAACTAGCCTGGGTGTGTGGGAGGAGGGTGGGAAGGGTGTGGCTTGGAGCGAGGGCACCCCAGGACTGTGGGTCAGGAACTGGAGGGCAAGGCAAAGCCCAGGTGCAGACTGAGCGGCTGGTGAGATGGTGCAGGAACACGCTTGAAACTCTGACTCTCGGGAGGGTAAGGGGGGGGCGAAGCAACGCACGTAACCTAAACATGCGTACCCCCATAATACGCTGAAATAAAAAAAAGAAAAAGACTGCCCACTGTGCAGGAATAAGGCAGAGCACGTTCTAAAACCTATGCCCACTCCCTGCACCCCCAAACACAGACTGAGCCAGGAGAAACTATTGTTTGCTTGTTAAATGTGGCTGAGAGAGTTACTCTCACCAACCTTCCCCAAACTGCCAGACTCTTGGGCTGCGTCTGGCTTTGTCTTGAGTTCCCCAGGCACAGTCCTAATCCCCAGCACAGCCGTTCGTGTTCTCTCCTATTCCGACACTTAAAGTAAGCTAGCCCAAATTGAAAGCACCTCTGAAGAGTGATATGATTCTCTGTTCTCCTAACTCTGGTTCTGAATATTGCGTATTTATTTCATGCAGCTCAAGAGTATACTCATTGTTTTCCGCCTGTTCCTTTGAGTGTCAACCCTGGCGTCCCATCAGACGCCCTGTGAGATACGGTCACATTACAGACATCTGTTCCCTTAGCTATAGAAGGTCCAATGTAGCAGGTTTGAGGTGGGGATTGGGGTTCTGTAATTTTAATAAGATTTCTAAATTATTCTAATACCCAATCAGGGTTTATAACTCTACCTCTAGAATATTAATCTAGAAGGCAAATAAAAACCAAAATCAAAACGTACAGCTGCTATATATATCAGAGCGACCACATGGGAAAGCAAAGAATACTCTTTCACCTGTCTGAGGTTCAGTTCGTCATCTGTAAAATGGAGACGATCTTACCTGCCTTGAAGTGCTGTCCATGTGAATTACTTAGCATAGTCTCTGGCAGAAGACAGTTGTGAGGCAGATAGGAGCAGTGCCATCGCTTTGTTCTGGAACACGGTCAAGTACATTTAAGAGTGCCGACATGCAGCTCTGATCTGTCGTGTGTGAGGGGTGAGAGTAACTGAGGAACGTGCGACTGAGGGGTGGGGTCGGCTGCGCTGAGTGTTTTCCAGGGTAAAAACATCCTCTTATCTCCATTGTCCTGTCTGTCCTAACTTAGTAAGGGTTTCTCATTCACAGGTTCCTCCCAATTCTTTCTGATGCTCTTTGAATTTCCAGTCTATATCACCTCGGGGGTCAATTTCCAAAAGTTTTTATGAGAAGCCTTTCTATCATTAATTACTGACTGGGAGTTCAGATAGAGTAGTTGGGAATCTCTGTTTTTAAATTTTCCTTCCTAGTATGTACTAGCTTTTAACTTTAGGCAATTTACTTGGCTTTCTGAGCCTTAATTATCTTCACTTGTAAAATGAAAAAAAAAAAACAAAAAAAACTCTGGTAGACTAGATACCACATTTGCATTGTTTCAAATCCTCTTGGCCTCCTCTGTCTTTTGTCCCCTCCTGTGTGGGGTCAGACCCATAGCACAGGGGCACAGGCTGACAGCACCAGCACCTCCCCTCCTGCCGACACAGTGGGCTTCCCACCTCCCATTCCGGGGCTTCCCGACTGGCTGCCATGGTTTCCAGGCATGTGCAACCGAAATGATTGTGGGGAAGAAACTCAAGGCCCCCAGGGATAATCTTTTGCCAAGGGAGACACAAGCCTTGGGTAAATGCATGTCCCTTTTCACCTCCTAGGGAGAGTTCTGAGACATGGGTTGTACATCTCAGAGGAACGGTTCTCACGATCAAACCGTCAGTAACGTTTGGTCTCGGTCACCTCAAAAATTACCCTCATCTTGGCTCTTCCTCCTTACCCTCATCTTGGCTCTTCCTCCTTCTTTACTTCATTTCCTTGCACCCTCTCTCTAGCTGCCTGGAGCTGTATTATCAAGGAATGTGATGGTCCCTAAAACCTCCCAAACTCCACATTCGGGGGAGCCTGTGTTAAGACATGTCTTGATTTACGTCTTAAGTTTGTTGTGCAGATAAAATGAAATAAATCATATCAATGTGATATAAATAGAATTCAATAAATGTTATATCATGTTTCTCAAGCTGAAAGTTATTTGCCCCCACCACTGTCTTCTTGAAACTCTCCCTTTCTACATCTACCTTCTCTAGCCTTGCCCTACCATAATTTATAATTGTTTATTTGCTTCTTAATTTGGAGAACAAATCTGTGCTTGGTGGCTTAGTGTTAAGTATGACTACTTTGAGCAAGGATTTCAACTGTACTAAGTATCCAAACCACGTATTGTTTACCTTCCGTTAGTCTCTTGTCATTTGTTATGTGTGTGTTTGCTCAGAAGATTGTAACTCACTAAAGACACGGACTATCATCTCACTCAGTCCCCACAAGCCAATTCCTTTGGAGAGATATGTTTGGAGAGTTTCAGAGAAATGGTCAAAGTTTTGGGGGAGATGGTGCTATTTGTATAGATGGCTGAGAGCCTCATGAGATGGGCAAGGCGTAAAAACGTTTGGGCTCCTATGCCATCATAGAGTAGGGCCCTTCCTTAATCCTCCAAGCAATGCACTGGAAGAGATTCTTCCTTGAGGGAAAAGACTGCACCAGGCCCAGGAACAATAGTTAGGGGTTGGTATGGTGGTATTCAGACTGACTTTGTGTTCAAACCACATAGGAGGAGTCTAGTAGTTTCTATGAAGAGGCAAAATCAAACAAAAGCATAACATGACAGTATCTTCTCAGTAAGAATCAGAGAACACAAAGAAGGTATTTCTCACTCAAGTCTGAGGACTATAGGAGTGGATTGAAAGAAAGCCTGCCTCACTTGCCACGCTACCTTGTTCACTGCATATTTCCAGTACCAAGCAGACAGCTGGGCTCATTAGATGCTCTATAGGAATTTGTTGACTGGTAGCATGAGATGATGAAGCCAGAGGCTCACATATCTGATAAAGTCAGCAAGAAAATGGATAATGAGAGCAACATTAAGAAATGCATCCATGGGACATTTGCATGACTATGTTACAGTTTGTTGTCCTCATTATGTGCAAGATTTAAGTCTCATGACTGACCAGTTTCATGGAGGCAGTCATGCTTCACACCTGAGTCTAGCCCATTACAACCCAAGGTCCCTCTTGTCACACAAGCACACACACACACATAAATCTGTCTTCTCCTTCCAGTTACAAATTGTTTCTCTTAGTTGTGTCCACCCACAAGAACAGGACCAGTGAGTCTTTCTTTAGACCACACTTTGTGTTTCTCTCTTGCTATCTTCTGCTTTCAGCATGGATAACTGTGTTTCCCCTGGACTTATCTCAAGGGATATTTTATCTCTTCTATAAGAGCCAGGGAGAACTTTGTTATTTGTTTGACCCATATTATGAGTCTTCTATTTTGGAGAAAGACAATGTTTGTAAGAATTAACCTTCTGAAAAGAAAGCATCAAATTAAAAGTATTTCATGACCAAGAATGCCACCCAGGACAACCTTTACCATTGGGAAGTCTCCAACATCCCGTCAGTGCTACTCCAGAGCTTTTAGGGTGCTTTACATTTTAGGATCACTTCCTTGTATGTCCCAGGCTGGGCAATACAGAAATCATGACCACTCTCAGGATTTACGGAACATGGTCTCGTCTTTCCAACAATACACCTAACCAGACTAAGTCTCAACACCCAATAACGTCTTGTGTCCTTCCCAGCCACAGAACTTAGATAATAAGACTGTCCAGGTTTAAGTAAACATCAAGAATTTCTCCTGAAATTCTACAGAATTTATAAGGTACAATGTGCCTCCTGAAAATTATGCGAAGGTGAAATGTCAGACTTCCCACTGTGCTGATGCTATAAGGCTTTGGGGTCTGATTATGCGTACAGAAGTTGTTCTGGGCACCAGCTGGTATTGCATTTGTCTTCTTCCCTTCCAGATAACCACTCCCACTCATTATACCCTAGATTGGTTCAAAATGCATGAGATTGTGGATGGGACCCTGCTCTGTAAGAAATGAAAAATTGAAAATTTAACGAAGTACTCCCAAAATGCTGAAGAACCCTGGGCTGGTATATAGGATAAGTCTAGGGCAGAAAAAGCTTTTAGGAATGAGGCAGACACTGAAATACGAGCAGTGTGAGAGCATCAGGCACCTGAAGAAAGAATTTGCGTGTAGCAAGGAGAAGTCAAGAAAGGGCTGGAAAGAACTTTGCTAACTCAGCAATGTTGCCAAGGGCCAGTTTGAGTCCTAATCATCAAGCCCATAAAAGTGCAGGCATAAAATAGAAACAAAGACAATTGGCCCTTCAAGTATATCCTGCTTTGTTATTTAAAGGTTTATTAAGTGTATAGATCATGGAACCTGTGTTTCAGATCTCCAATGAGACTTGAGTCAATATATTAAGGCATAACATTAAGGTAAAAGACTGCAAGCTTTATTGAATACTAAATATCTTTTATGGTGGGATGTCACCATAAAACTAACTCTCCTGCCCAAATGGTTATTTCAACATTTGTGAAATAGTGAATAAAACCTGAATAAGTTAAGCCTTGATCATGACAAATAGTGATTTCCAAACAGATGAGCTACCCACTCACTAGACAACTTATATACAAACAAGAAGGAGAAAATATGGGCTATAATAGGGTAGACTTAGAGATAAAAAGTGAGCATCCAAACCCAGTTCCTCACAAAATAATTGGATCTCTGTCCTTGTCTTGAACTCTGCCCCTCACTTGCTACTTCATTTCTGAATATATCCATCCCATCATACTTTTAGTTCTTTTGTTACATCTCTCCTTATTTGTGAGCTTTTTATTTGATGACCAGATATTGCTTCTCAGGCCTTGATTACAGATGACCCTTGAGCAACACAGGGGCTGATCCCCACGCAGACAAAATCCATGTGTAACTTTTGACTCCCCCAAAACTTAATTACTAATAGCTTACTGTTGATCAGAAGCCTTACTAATAAAATAAACAGTCAATTAACACATATTTTGTATGTTATAGGTATCATATATTATATTCTTATAATAAAGTAAGCTAAAGAAAAGAAAATGTTAGAAAATGAAAAGGAAGAAAAAATATATTTACTATGCGTTAAGTGGAAGTGGATCATCATAAAAGTCTTCATCCTCTCCATCTGTGTGTTGAGTAGGCTGAGGAGGAGGAGGAGGAAGAGGAGTTGGTCTTGCTGTCTCAGGGCTGGCAAAGGCAGAAAGAATCCCACATATAAGTAAACCTACGCGGTTCAAACTTGTGTTGTTCAAGGGTCAACTGTATTTGCAGTGGTGTGCCCTTATTCTTAGATATTGATAGTTTCCAGTCACTTTAGAATAATTGACCAGTCTGACTATCTGGCCCTGGTCCCTGAAATCACTCCATGGCAATGACCCCTTGGTCAGAACTCCACTGGGTTTGCTACTGCTATAGGAGGTCAGAAAAGCAAGGCCTGTCTGTATTTGGACTGAGATTGCCTACCCATGGTAGTTCTTTCCATGAAATTATTTTTTCAGCATTGATGTGATTCAACAGGAAGGATACTCATTAACAGCAGATGTCTATTCTGGTCCAAGTCTTCCCAACAAATTCTCCTGATATAATTACTTAACCACACTAATCCTCGACTTCCCAATTATAGTCCTAACTACTCCACAGAGTTGCTTACTGAATAAAAACAAAACAAAGATTAAAAAAAGAGAAGACACAGAGACAAAAATAAGGGTGCTTATGGATTTCCAAGTATAAGATAAATTCGGCGTCTTAAGTTTTCCAATCAGCATCAAATAGGCAGAAACCAGTGCAGAAGTCATCCAAACTTCTTGTAAAATATTCATCAAATCTGCTGTATTTGCAAAAAGCTGCTCCAGAGAAGGCAATTTGGGTCAGTGAGAAAAGGCTGATCAGTCAACATTTAAAGGACCGGAGAGTAAAGGCAGAATGAGGTCACACAGTGTGGTCTTCCATGTGAAGGGTTTCTGGAAGGCAGGGAAGCCATGCAAGGCTGGGTAGGCTGTTCATTGCCTACAGGTATCAGGCCAAGGAGACAGACAGGAGCAAAAATCCATCTGTCTCCTGCTTTGGAATTCCTGTGTCCTGGCACACGACTGTGCCTTTCTATGCAGATGAGAGTTGTACCCTGAGACTGTGCTAACGTGAGTTAATGTAAACTGAGCAGGTCTGAGACTGCTATCCACATAAAGGTCTGCTTGCAAGGTTGGACCACAGCTAGTGTCTAGAAAGTAGGACGTGGGGAGAATTCTCACCATTCCCTAATAAGAATGGCTCACTGTGCCTCGCCTGTTTGTGCAAACAACATGGCATATGCTGAACACCTGCTTTCCTTTGAGGTGTCTTGAAGTTTGGTGCATGCTAGGCAGAGGGTGCCTAAGTGACCAGCTCCTGATAAAAAGTCTAGGTACTGAGACATTTCTCACATGTTGTCACAACTCCTTGCTGAGAGAATTAAGCACAGCCTGAGTGACGCCACTGGAGGATGACTCCAGGAAGCTTGTGCCCAGTTTCCTCTAGACATTGCCCCATGCTCTCTTCCCTTTGTTAACTCTGCTTTATATCATTTTGTTGTAATAAGTCACAGCCATAAATATGACTACATGCTGGGTCATGTGAATCTTTCTAAGAAATTATCAAAACTGGTGGGAGGTCTTGGGGACTCCCAACACACTTTTTCTTTTCACACTAAGAAAGTATTTTCCTACCAACCTGTCTTTCATGGGGCCATGTCTGCCTGGAGGTGCTGATTTTCACAAAAAGCTTTCATAAGGACTTACAGGGGCTCTGCTAGGAGGAGAAGACGGTGAAAAAAAATGCAGGCGCTTACTGCTCCACCCATATTCTTTACCTGATATAGATAATATTTACTCACTTTCTTCTTTCCCTCACTGGAACCAGAGTGAACACTTCCTGGGTCCATATTACTCTGCAGTTTTGAAGGTAGATCCCAGGAATGGAGGTAGGAGGGGAGCAACATTTGCAAATGCCCTCCTATGTCTGGGTACTATGTTTGGGGTTTTAGAATGCATCATCTTAACAGGGAGAAATAACAATCCTATGTTATGGTTTAAGAACCTGGGACACAGAGAGGTTAAGCAACTTTCCCAAGATCACACAGTAAGTGGTAAATCATGAGTTGAAATGGAGTCTATCTGATTCCAAATCTCATCTTTTTCTTTTATATCATGGAGCCCTCATTTCCAAGTCTTCAACCTCAATTTTTTTCATCTTAAAATTACAGATGGGCAGGGGGAAGAGGGAGGAGGGGATGGGTATAATCACACCTGATGGGTGTGGTGCACACTGTCTAGGTGATGGGCACACTTGTAGCTCTGACCTGGGCGGTGCAAAGGCAATGTATGTAACCAAAACATCTGTACTCCCATAACATTCCGAAATTTAAAAAAATAAAAATAAAATAAAATGAGATATGCATGTTAAATATGTAATATAGAGGTTGGGAGTTTGTAAACCAGAAACAAATGAAAGTAGCCTTTATTATTGCAGTGGCTCTGATGATACTTAGAACAGGGATTTGTCTGGCTCAGGGCTCCTTTCCCAAGAACAAGCGATGGCAAGACTTGCAACGAGGACTATCTAGAGCTACTATTCGGACACTTTTTTTCATGTTTACAATACAACACACTAGTAATTATGTATCCCACTAAATATGCATCAGATTAGTGTTGAAAGTTTTATTTGAATCAACTCCAAACTTAAATTTATGCACTGCTCCATCTCTCATATTGTTTCTGAAGAACCACACAAATCTGCTTCAGACATAAAAACAAAGAACAACAACAAAAACCACAAGTGTTGTCTTGTAGTGGCCAGGTTTGTGTTCCTCAGGCACATATTAGCTTATGACATAATTTTATGAATTATTCTCTCATACTCCACTGTGTTCGTCAAATTGAACAATAAACCTCTTCTTATGCGTATGAAAGTAAAAGTTACCTTTCCCTCTGGTGTTAATAGTTCAAAGCATACCCAAACACTGATTTTGTTCAGATCAGCCTTCTGGACATTGTGAAATGATACAAAGCTCAGCTCACAGACATTGAAAGCCCACCTCACGTCAAATAGGACTTGACACAGAATCTCTGGCACATACTTAGACTCAATGAATGTGAACTGGGATGGTGGTGGTGGTGGTGTTCGCAGATGAAGTAAGTTGTATTCCAACATTGTATAGAGCTTAGGTAGTTTCTAAGGTCAATCTATTATAATTTGTAATTTAACAAACCTTACACACAGATACACACACACACACAAACATACACATAAACAAGTGTTACATAAAGAAATAGGATTGAGAGCTCTGTACCTCTAACTTCCTGGAAATATCTTCATATTCTTTGATTTCATGAATTTACATTCAGTTTACTAAATCTGTATCACAACTTTGTTTTTAGAAAACAGCTTTTCATGGCTCTACTTATATTAACTGTCACCAAAATATACCACGCATATTCTCCTATTAAAATATGCTCAATATTTTTATTATGGCTTTTAAGCCCCTTATTAATACATTCGACTCAAACAACAAACGAAAATATCCTTAAAAATAAATATAGGCCATTCTGTTCCCGTGGGTATGTATTATTTCTATTGATTTTCTAGTCATCTACTTTTCAAGCCAGTTTGAAAATGATTTTTAAGTGCTCAATCTCATTTATTAAAGCCTTGAAAGTTGATTGCCTTAATTTTCCCCCAATCAACAAGATAACCCTTAATTTTAAGGCCTGGATTAGCGGCACTCCCAACTATGAAGTAATGACACCGTTTATTTACATTGGAATCAACGCGGGTTCAGAACTTAATGCTCTCATCAATTTTCCAAATAAAACTGCAGCTGTAGTGTGGAACAGGTGAAATGAGGTCTGTATTTCTCAGATGTAACATAGCCAAGAGCTTAACCCAAGCTTCATGAAGTTTAAAAGCAATAAAGCCAAAGTTATTTCAGCCCCGCAGCATACTTATTTAAAGAGATGGATGTTATTGGCTGTCTTTCAATGCACTGCTTATATTATTATTAAAACTTGAAATGGAATCCCACCGTGTTATATGTGTGAAATACCATATACTTATAAAACCCAGCCTCCTCTCCAATCCCTTTAAAACAGAAGGATAAAAACAACTGTAAAGCTACAACCAAAATATTATGATATCTGCATAATCCTATACCCATCCTCATTCCTTACAGAAGAAACCTGAGTTTGAGAGATTATGGGATATCAAGTGTAAGAAACAGATATATCTGCCAGGATCTTTGGTCTAGAAACCAAAAAGCAAAAGTGGTTCATTAGAGGACATGCAGATGCAGAATCTACACAATTGTCAAACTAGCAGCATGAAAGAACATACTAACCAGACTCTAAACTCCATGAAGATAGGAACCATGTCTGTGTCCACTTAATCACGTCTATTAGAGTGCCAAGTACGTATCAGGTATCTAGCCAATACTGAATAAATTAAGAAAGAGATGTCATATTAAAACAACTGGCTCCCTCCATGGTGATTAATTCCTCTGAAAAAGTCTCTAAGAGGCTTTATAAAGGAAATGTGAGTTCTTTGCTACAGCACAGTATTCTAATCTAGAAAGGTAAGTTCAAACATGAGTAGAAACAGGAAAAGCATCTCATCTTCTTGGTCTAGGTGTCTCTCTCTGGCATAAACTCTTTTAAAGTGTTCATGCTTCTTCCTCTCTTCTTTTACTTCTAAACTTACAGGTTCAACAAATTCTTTCAAAGTATCATTTATTCAATGCAGTACTATTCTTTTAATCTCAGGACTCTTAGTTTAATAAGACAAAACAGAGTCCAAATCCAAATATTCAGGCATCATTGCTCTTCATGACCATGTTCAATCATACTTTTGTATTCCCCTGCATGATAGCTGAGGTTTCTATCCTACACCAATTTAGGTTAGAAAGATTATTACTGGGACATTAAACACTAAATTGGAATAAATTAATGATGCCAAGGAAGATCAAAATTGCTTGTAGCTGTGTCAAGTCAAATCAAGGCAATATTTATGTCGTGATTCCCATGACAATAAAGTCCTTTGGTTTCTTTCATAACCAAAAGAAAATATAGCCAGTGGAAACAAGCCCAGAGAAATCATATATATGTGAATTAATAGGGAAGGACATTATAGTAGCTGTTCAATGATTTTAAAAAGGTACTATATGGAGTGAACAAATAGGAAGTCTCATCAAATGAATGGAATCCATAAAAATGAACCAAATGGATATTCTAGAATTGAAAACTATAATATCTGAAATGAAAAATTATCTTATGGGCTTAACAGAAGATTAGAGACTATAGAAGAAATAATCAGTAATTTTGAAGATATGGAAGTAAAATTATGAAATTGTTATACAAGGAAGGAAAAAAAGGTTTAAAAAATTAACAGAACCTAAGTGACCTATAGGTCATTGCATAGTCTAGGATATGTGTCATTGGAGTTTCAGAAGGAAGAAGAAGAGTTTGGCAGAGAAACAAGTATTTGAAGACATAATGACTTAAAATTTTATAAATTTTATCTCAAAAAAAAATTAACCTGTAGAGGATGCTCAATGAACCCCAATCAGAATACACACTTTAAAGAAACCTATGCACTGCAGTAATATTCCTGAAAACCAAGATAAATTTAAAAATCTTTAAAGTAATTCAATTGAAAAAAGGTATTTCAAATATTACACTTAAACATGTAATATTAATATAGGAAAAATGAATATTTACACCTAACTATATACAATAATTAAATCTTTATGAATAACAGACCTAAACATAAAACTAGGAAAACCAAAATAAGACATGAGAAACTACCTTTATTACTTGAGTGCATAATGATTTTGTATACAGTAAAATGTATACAAGAATGTTCATAGAAACTTTATTCATAATAATAATAGCTTAAAGCCAGAAACAACAAAAATGTCCATAAATAGGCAGATAGACTCAAAAACAAACAAAAAACCCGTGATATAGTCAATATACTTTAACCCACCAGCAATTAAAAAGGACAAATTACCAGTGCACAAAAACCACATGGATGGATCTCAACATTATGCTGAAAGAATCCAGAGATGAACAAGTATCTACTGTATGACTTCAGAAATTCTAGAATAGGAAACACTAATCTATAATCATAGACATAAACAGTAGGTATTTCGGGAGGTGGTGGTAGAATGATTGACTACAAAGGAAGAAGAGGGAACTTTCTAAAGTAGTAGAAGTGGCCTATATCTTTAAAGGGTTTTGAATTACATGAGTGTAAGCTTTTGTCAAAACTCACAGAACTGTAGAATATCTGTGCATTTCATTGCTTGCGTATTTTATCTTAATTTTTAAAAACAAAAAAAATTACACCTCTAACTCATCCTTTTCTTTAAGCCAGATTATCTTCTTGACTTCCCCATTTCTCTTGATAATAGTTTTCTTCTCAGTCAAAACAAAACTATTAAGTTATTTTTCATGCCTGTTACCCCCTTCCTCCAATATTTGACCATATTGCAGATTCAAATAATATTGTAATTGCCACCATTATTGAGTACTTAATTCAAGAACACGCAAAGCTCTTTCCATCCATTAATTCACTTATGATCTAATTTATTCTACACAATGACTCATTGATTTCCATTCTCTTATCCATTGTGAAAAAACTCAGAGAAGTCAAGTCACACATAAAGTCAATTTGGAATCAGGATTTGAATTTATGTCTGCCTCCTAATTATTACCAACAGTAATTATTATAAAATCTCCCTCATGTCTCTCCCACTTTGCAGTGCCATCTTAACCAAATTCTACTGGATTCTGCCTCCAATCAAGCTAATAAACAAATAAACAAATAACCAGCTAAAACTATCAATGATCTCCATGTTACTATAGCTAATAGTTATGTTCAACACATCTTATTTGAACTCTTGTTTGTATTTAGCACTATTGACGTCTTTTGACCCAAAGTTTACTTTCTTTGCTTGCCATTGCAAAGTATCCTCCTGACTTCTTTCCTTCCTATCCAGCCACTCCTCCTCAAGTTCACTTGAATACTCATCCAAGCCTGTTGAGGCATTAAGTGCTAGCATTCCTTGAAATGCTGTTACAGATGCTGTCTTCTTTCAACTTCCCCCGTCTCTCCGCAAATGATCTTATTCATACTTTGCACTAGAAACAATAGGATTAGCAGCAGTTTGCATCTTCTCCCTCTCTCCATCCTCTTTCTTGTCCTAAAGAAAGATGATTTATTCACTTTCTTAAAGCATAGTTTGATTATATTTCTCTTCTCAAAAACCTCCCCCGCTTCCAGCCAAATGAAACTCAGACTCCTCTTATATCAAAACAAAGTCTTCCAGAATAAGTGAACTACCTTAGCCCGATATCACACTGCCCTTTTTTGTATCATCTATGACCTGTTTCACAGAATACAGAGGGCCGTGCCCTTCTGCCACCTTTTATACATTATACCATTGCTTATGCTGTTTCTCCTAACTAGCAAATCTTGCTCCTGTTCCCAATTTTTGGCAATTCCAGTTTTATTTACCTTTGGCAGAGCAGAGAGACATGACACGAATTCCTTGAAACATTTCCTAATTTCCAAAGTCACTAGTCTCCTTTTCCTTTTACAAACTCCCAAATTATTATAATGCACACAAAGATACTGCAGTGATCAAAAACCATGGTGAGAGTTGAAGTAGAAAGGAGGGTCAAAGCTCAAGTCCCAAAGTCTTCTGTGACTATTGGTAGCAACTAGAATATAGATAGGTGACGAAGACATTGAGGGGAAAAGTGGATTAATTCGAGTGCCATGAACTTCAAAAGGAGGAAGATATATGGGTTTTTTTTTTTTTGAGAATACAATATTTTTCTCTAGTTTGAAAATAACTGTAGGTCAAAAGAATTTAAACTGTAGTCATCAGGTCCCCAAGGAAAGTGGTATTTTGGGGGACAAAGCCAAATCACTTAAACAATTGAAATATTGACCAAAAATTTATCTAGACAGACAGAAGATCTTCACCATTTTTAAATATAGCCACAACTTTTCATTCCTAATGTCTGATGAGATATCAACCAAGATAAAAGAGAGCTCTATTGAATATGTTATTGCTAGTAAAACAGAAAGTAAAGCAAAACCCACTAAAATCTTTTCTTGGTAAACAATTTGCTGCTCTGTAATTACTCTGGGCGTGACTTTTACTGATCATTCCTTTTGCTTAAAATTCCTTGAATGGGTCTTTGCGACTTAGTTTATTGTCTGCTTCCCAATCACCTTCTAACCTTATTCCCACCACTCCCTACATATCCTGTAGGGTCCAACAGCACCAAATTACTCTTCTTGGTTTTGGTTCTACACTATTCTACCACTAGGTGTCACTGCACATACCTCTCCCTTTTCCTGGAAGGTCATTGTCCACTCTTTTCTGGTCAACAATGAGCATCCTGGGACACCATAATGTAGTTAATCTTTCCTCTGTCTGAGCCACCTTAGTTAACTGGTAGGCACTTATTACAGGATTGCCCTGTTTTACATTTATCTGCTCACTTCCTGACTTGCCTACTAGAATATGAGCTCCTTGTACTTAGGGTCCACTTTTTCATCCTGTAACCTTAGTGATAAGGACAATGGCTACCTATAACAAGTGCTCAGTACGTATTTTTAGAATTGTACTGAAATAATATGATCTACAGGTGCAAGAGACGGATAGCGTGACAATAGCAGAGCAAAATGGTTAAAAGGCCCAAATTGGTAGTTTGATGTATTTGTATTAAAGCATGCCTTACTGACTTTGTCACTTTCGGAAATTTACTTAACTTCTCTCAGCCTCAGTTTTATCATCAGGAAAAATAAATAAATAAATAAATGGAGATAATAATACTAGGTAGAATAATTATAAAGAAATGAGATGGTTTAGGTAAATGCATCACATAGTTTCTGTCTTACACTGAGCATTCGGTGAGCTATGACTGTTATTATTTGTGTTACTACAAAGTGAGCACATGAAAATAGAAAAGAAATATGAAAAGGATGTATGATACACCCACAGGCAAAGAAATCCATGTGTTTTTATTATCACTGAACTTTCAATGCATTTATGTTTACTTCTGTTTGTTACAGATTTAGTGGCCATTCAATCCTCTAGAAATCTAGACTAAAGAAGATCTATATTTTTACTTTTCAAAGACCCTGGAAATTTCCATTTCCTTTGGACAACACAAGAGTGAAGACTGCTGTAAAGTCATCATAAATAGACACAGGGAAGAGAGGTCTGGCTATGGAACAGTTTGGAGGGAGACAGACAAATATGAAGAACATATAAAAAATACATAATTCATGTAAATGGACCCAATAAATGGCAGCAATTTCCCCACAATTTTCAAGAAATAGTTCAGAGAGAAAGCAAGCACCAAAAAAAAAAAAAAAGTTGCATATTTTCAAATTGAATTTAATTCACAGGTAATTTTTGGATGTGTGCTCCAAAAATTCAGGTAGAATTAAGCAACTCAGGAACTATTTCTGAAGGGCTGGTAGTGGAGCGTCTCTTAGCCTTGTGAATAGGCATCAGCCTACCAAGGAGCTTTATCCTCAAATGGCATTTCCGAATTGATTTCCTACTAATAGCAACCTGTGGCAAACTGCTCTGGGCCTACAAATCACTGACTAAATCTCCTCCTCTTATCAAAATCTACTTGAAAGTAAAGATAATGATCCAGGATTGTGTTGAGGACATTCAGGTCATCCATTTCTCTAGGTGTTTGAGGTAGTATACTTGGCTCTTCCTGGGTCATTGAAAAGGTATTTATTTTGGCCACAATGGTGTTTGCTCTACACAGAATTGCTTTCACAGAGATTCATTGGGATGCATGCCCCACTGTCTAGGAACCGTGCCATCTGTGACTATTTGAAAGGTCACTGTATGAATGGCTTACTCTTTCCCATCCTCCACCTCAGACCTTATGTGCTGGCTTTTTACATTTGTGAAGATAAAAATATTACAAAATATCAAAACAATGTGTTATTAAAATAAGGAAGATTGATCACAGCAGAATACTACAGCAAGACTACATTTTTGCAGCACAAAATGTCTCAGTGGCCTTGTCACAGGCACAGCCCTTCTTTTCTACGATTTCTGGGCCATTCTGCATATTCCAGACACATCTGTCTTCCCAAAGTACAATTGATGATGTGTCTTTGGTCAGTTCTCTGCTGACTGGAAACACTGCTGATTTCCAATTGGAGTGGAGGTGGTAGGTAGGAGGTGTATTCCACTGGACTCTTTTTATGAGTCCTTTTTCTTTGGTTTAATTCCTGTTTTAATTCCAATAGGCTCCTTCTCTTCCTCAATATTCGGTCTACACATATGCTGTCTGTTATTTATGCAACCACCAGAAAGGGGAGGGAGAATGTGAATTCAGCTAGAGATTTGACTTTGGATAGAGTGAAAACAGAAGTTTGATGTGTGACAGGAAAAAAAGCAACATTTAGAATCATTCATTTCCTCCCTGAGCAGATGTATTAATCACAAAATCCCACAGAGACCCAATTTTTCATAAGAAAGCAAGGAGCAAACACAAAGAAGGTGCAATCTGGAAGGAGACAGGATATAGCAAGTAGATCAAGCAAGGAATGAGGGAAAGACAGACAGACAGACAGACAGACGGACTATGGAGAGAAATGGGAATGAGACCAAGAAGCACCCTAGGGTCAGGAAGACTAAAGCAGAGACAGAGAGGACAGATAGAGAACAACCTGAAGGGCCAGAGATCAATCCCCAGGTTACGACAGCAGATAGTTGGGAAAAGGGGAGATAGCTAAAACGAAACGTAGGGAATTCAGCTGTGAGACAAGCAATATAATTTACTTCTCCGTATCCCTCCAAGACTTTCAATAAAGACTGTGCCTCAGTGCTTTTGTACAAAGCAGGCAGCTTTGTATCCCCTACTTCCGTAGATCTCTCTCCAAGTGTCTGTGTTATCAGGAGCCTTTGAGTAGCTCAGTTGGTCCCAATACATTCAGGACTCACTTTCTGTTTTGTTCACAACTGCAGTGAGAAAGATGACAACCAATCAAAAAGAGGTGAGGCGGAGGCGTTTTGAGTGTCCCAGGCACTACTTGAGTAGTGTTGCAAGTGGGCATGCAACAAGGTAAGAGAGGGAGGGAGCTGAGAGAGGAAACAAGATGTATCCCAGTGTTTTCTCTACCCCTCACCCGCCCCATCGCTGCCCACCCCCGCCCTACCCACACACACGCAGGA
>CAUYRT010035272.1:0-18148 GCA_963574885.1 Lepilemur ruficaudatus | reverse complement strand
TAAAGAATGAAGATGGTACTTTGATGGGGATTGCATTTATTCTGTAGATCACTTTAGGTAATATAGACATTTTAACAATATTGATTCTACCAATCCATGAACAAGGAAGATTTTTCCATCTTCTTACATCTTCTACAATTTCTTACGCCAAAAATAGTCAAGCTGAAACTCAAATCAAAAAGGCAATGCCTTTCACTATAGCCTCCCCAAAAATTAAATATCTAGGAGTAAATTTAACAAAAGATACAAAAGACTTATACAAGGAGAATTATGAAACTTTCTTTCTTTCTTTCTTTCTTTCTTTCTTTCTTTCTTTCTTTCTTTCTTTCTTTCTTTCTCTTTTTCCTTCTTTCTTTCTTCCTTTCTTTCTTCTTTTCTTTTTTGTTTGTTGTTGGTTAACTTCAAATGGTTCAATGTTAAATGGTAAAGCCAAGCAATTTTGCAGGTTTGAGCAAAATGGTTTGTAACTTTTGGTTGAGACAGTACTGTGCTGGAGAAGCTCCGGACTTCTAAGAGGTGCATCTATGTGTTTGGTCTAATCTCTTTGAGAGTTAACAAACACACTTGCCTATATCTCATTGCACTGGTAGGAAATGAAAATTAAACTCAGGTCCATGTGACTCCATAACTAGTATTATTTCTACTCCCACATGCTAGGTCTTGAACTATAGAAATAAGATTTACCTACTATTAATATTAAATGGAAGCATCAAAACATGATATTTTACAGGAATACAAAATTTTAGATCTATAGTTATGATCAAACATTTAATTGATGTATTAGGCACACAAACAGAAGACCTTTCTTATTAAGATTGACAAGAAATATTCTAAATGAATCTCATAGTTTTTATTATATAGAATCACACAAAGTTCAACAATGACATCACTGAAGAATCTTGGGTCCTTGGAAACACCATAGCAGAGTGGCTACCAGAGTGAGGCTCGTGAAAAGTTGCATCGGGTCAAATCCGATGCTCCGATATTTACTAACACTGGCACTTTGATAGGTGTCTCAGCCTTCCTAAGTTCCATTTCCTTTGTCCGTAATATAAGGATAATAACATTATCTACCTCTGAGTGTGATTTAGAGGAAAACAGGAAATAACAGACGTAGATACCTCATCATAAGGCTTAGTGTATACTATGCACTCAACAAATTACACTGTTGTTCATGTTATTTTATTGTAGAACTTGTGAGTCAGCTTGTGACAAAAATTTGCAACATTTTGACTGCTCTAAGAACTTAGACAATTATATTTGGCACTCAAGCACAGACATTACACAGAGGATGATACAACTCTTATTTTTGGTGCTGCTTTTTATAACAATTTATTTGTATGAACACTTTCCCTCCAAAAGGGGAAAAAAACACACTCTGCAAGAAACCTCTGTGATAAGGTAACTATGTGAATGTATGTGTGTGTATAACACATATCTATATTGCATTTTTAGACCATATTCAGAAGTTTTCTCATTTGCACATAGAGTATATTTCTATCTGCAGGAGGCCAGTTGGACCCTGTCTGAATTTGGAAAACCATTTAGGGCAACTCTAAGTCAGCTTAAGTGTCAAATGACTCTTTCTGGGTTGATGGAATTATAGGTTGATGGAATTTTTTTACATGCATTTCTTCTTTCCACTTTTTTTTACATTTTTCTTCTTTAATAAACATGTAATATTTTTAAAACCAAAGTTTTATTTTAAAATGAAAATAATTAACTCAAGAATTATAACATTTGTAGCTATTCAGTGGTTCCTAATATGAATTAATACAATTAAATAAAAATATATCAGTACTTGCATATGATTTTGAATCATGATTGGCATTGAGAATTTGACCAGGATGACTTTGAAATGTGGATTGAAGTTTCTCTTGAGCAGATGGAAATGATAATTCAGGCTTGCATATTTACCTTGAATTTTATAACAACAAATATGTAGTTTTCATTGAAAATGTGACTTATATTGACTTCTACTCAGAGCAAGCGATTCAGCTATCCTTTTTCATAACAGGATAGTTTAAATCCAGCATCATTTACCACTCATTAAATCACTTCATGATTTAAAACAATAGGAACATATTTAAGGTCAGCCAGATGGTTCTTTTGGTGTGGGCCATATTTAGTTGATCTCAGCAGGGCTCACTCTTTTACTTATGGTCATCAGGTGGCTGGCTGGTCTAGCATGTTCCCATGCACATTTCTGGTAATTGGCTGGCTATTGGTCAGGAAGAATGGGATGATGGGTCACCAGTCTCTCCAACAGGCTAGCCTGGAATTGCTCGCATATTTTATCCATGAATCCCAAGAAAGTGAAGCCTAGGCTTGAAATTGGCACACTACCATTTCTGTACCATTCTTTTGTTCAATGCAGATCACCAGCCAAGCCCAGATTTAAGTGGTGAGGAAAGAGATTTTACTTCTTAACGATAAGAGCATCAAATCATACTATATAGGACACGGATATAAGAAATAAACAGTTGGGGTCATTACTAAAATTGGTTAACTATAAAGCCTGCTTATATTCATGAATGTGGAATCAAAATTTCCACTGGGGAATGTTTGCTGGGGCTCAAACATCACTGGTATTAAAATAGTGGTGTCAGTATGGCAGCATGTGGGGACACTGTATCCTGTGTCAACGTTTTAGGTATAACACCTCTAATAACCTAGTGAAAACTCATTGTTTCTATCCTCACTGTTCCATTTTTGTGAAAATGTCACACTTGCTTTTATTAATTAAAAACAAAAAATTCTGTTTAATACAGCTCCAGTCCTTCTGCTTGCCTTTAAATGTAAGTAAAACATCCCAACCAGGACCAGCCATCTCTTTCCTCTTCTCTTAGCAAAGTTAGGCTCAGACCATGGGTCTGTTCATAATTTTACTCAGTAACTTCAGTAGCACTCAAACAGTAGTCGTGTATTGAAGAAGAAAACCAGTGGAATGCTTCGAATTCATGTAAATGAAGTGATTGACTACGGTTATGAACTGAGCAAGATTTTTTTTTTAGGGAGAAATAAGCTTCACTTATTGAGTAGGAGAGTAGATAATCAGAAAATGCATTTTCTCTAGGTGAAACTAAGTGTATATCATAGGTAGTAGTTTATGTGCTGTTTACATGCAAGGGTTGGGGAAGAGGCTAAGCAGCAGTGTATCTGGCATTGCTTTCCACCCACCTAATATGCAATCCCTTTTTCTTCCTAGCTAACAGAACTGCTAGCTGTTGGGAGAGTGAGAGTGTGGCTGGCATCAAAGTGCCCAGGACCAGTTGACTGTCTAAGCCAATATTGTTAAATCTGCCCTCAGCTTTTCCAGACTCCCTTTTAGACAGAGATTTCCATGTGAAAAGTTATGACCTATGAGTCACAAGAAGACATCTGCCGAAGTCAGGGATTTGGGGAAAATAATGTAAGTTTTAAAGACAGTTTAGAAAACAATAGAATAAAATGATGTATGTGTGTGTGTGTGCATGCATGTGTGTATATACATGGCTGGCCTAATAACATATAGAAATGCAACATATTGGACAATAACAGCAAAATAAAAGTGGGTGGGAGAAGATCTGTATTAGAGTAAGAAAATGATACCAGATGGTAATTTTATTCTGCAGGAGCAAATGAAGACAACTTGAAATTGTAAATAAAAAGTTACACAATAAATGTACATTTACTCTGCTTTCTTCTGTCAGCTTTATTCAAAGACATAAAATTATATAAAATAATAGTTATAACAATATGCAATTGAGTTTATAACATATATTGATGCAAGGTGTACAGCAACAATAACATAAAAATGGAAAACGGCATAGAACTATATAGGGACAATGTTTTTATATTTCACTGGAATTAAGTTAGTATAAATCTAAAGTAGGTTCCAATAAAATATATATAGTAAGCACTATACAGAAACAGAGAGGGGAGAACATTAAAAGAATTAAAATGTTACACTTGTTTATTCAAAATTTAAAAACATTAGTGAAATAATTTAAAAATGACCTAAATAAAATGGGAACCATGGGAAAGATATCCCATGGTCATGTGTCAGAAAAATTTAATATTATTCTGATGGCAATACACCCCAAATTAACATATAGATTCAATGCAAAATCTATCAAAATCCCAGCAGGGTTTTTTTGCAGAAATGAACAAGCTGATCCTAAATTCGTATAGAAATTCCAGAAACTCAAAATAGCCAAAATAATGTTGAAAAGGAAGAACAAATTTGGAAGACTTATAATTTTTGATGTCAAAACTTTCTACAAACCTACTGTAATTAAGACAGTGTGGCACTGACATAAGTATAGACATGTAGATTAATGAAATAGAATTAAAGACCCAGAGACAAACATTATTTTTACATTAAATTGATTCTTAAGAAGGTTTTCAAGATAATTCAATGAGGAAAAAAATAGTCTTTTCAACAAATGGTACTGGGAAACTTGATATTCACATTCAAAAAAATGAAGTTGGACTCCAACCTTACATCAAACACAAAAGTTAACTTAAAATTGAACATTGATCTAATTATAAAGCTAAACCTCTGAAATTCTTAGAGGAAAACAGTATAAAATCATCATAACCTTGAGCTAGGAAAAGGTATTATAAAACAAAAAGCCTATGCAACAATGAAAAAATATAGATAAACTGAACTTCATCAAAGTTACAAATATCTGTTTCAAATTATACATCAAAAAGTGAAAAGATAAGCAATAGAATAGTAGAAAATAATTTTAAATTATATATATATATATACTAAGAGACTTGAGTATCTAGAATACACAGAAATATTACAACTTCAATAATAAAAAGATGACCATATTTAAAAATGGGAAAGGATCCAAATAGACATTAGTGGCCAATGGACACATGGAAAAATGCTCAACACTGTTAACCATCAGGAAAATTCAAATCAAAACCATGGTAAGATCATTTCGCCTGAAGAGCATAAAGATAGATAACAAATGTTAGCAAGAATGTAGAGAAATTGGAGTCCCCATATGTGCTAGTGTGAATTTAACATGTTGCAGGTATTTTTGAAAACAGCTTAGCAGTTCCTCAAAATGTTAACTGTATAGTAATCATATATAACCTAACAACTACACCCCAATGTATATACAAAAGAGGAATGAATGCGTATGCTCACACAAAAACTTTTAGGTAAATGTTCATAACATTATTGCTTATAGTAAACAAAAAGTGGAAACAACCTAAATGTCCATCAATTGACTAATGTATAAATAAAATGTGGTATGTCCATATGATGGAAAATCATTTGGGAACGAAAAGAAATGAATTATTGACATGAGTGGCAGTGAAATAAGCCAAGCACAGAAAAACAAATGTTACAAGCTCTCACTCATATGTGGGAGCTCAATATTAAAAACAATTAATCTCGTGGAGACAGACAATAGAATGACAGTTACTAGAGGCTGGGAAGGGACATGGGTAGTGGGGGATATGGTGGGGATGGGTAATGGGTGCAAAAATATAGTTAAATGGAATGAACAATACTTGATTGCACAACAAAGTGATATAAATCAACGATAAGTCAGGGTACAATTTAAAATAACTTAAAGAGTAGAATTGGAATGTTCCTGACACAAAGAAATTTTAAATTGCCTGAGGTGATGGATACCCCAATTATACTGATTTGATTCATTTACATTGTATGCCTGTATCAAAACATCACATGTACCCTATAAAGATATGCAACTATTACGTGCCCATAATAATTAAAAATAAGATTTAAAAAAACATGATGCTAAGTGAAAGAAATCAGTCACTAAAGACCACAGATTATATGATTCCATTTATATGAAATATCCAGAACAGGCAAATCTATAAATACACAATGTAGATTAGTGGTGGCCCAAGGTCAGAAGTGTTAGAGAGAAATGAGTGGCTACTAAATGATATGGGATTTGGGGGTATAATTAATGAAAATATTCTAAAATTGATTGAAATGTTGGTTGCACAACACTGTGGAATATATAAAAGCCATTGAATTATACACTTTAAGTGAATGACTATATGACATGTAAATTATATATCAATAAATCTGTTACAAAAATAAATGTCATCCCAGAAACTAAGATAGTATGTGCATAGAGTCATATATATTGACTGTTAAAAGATATTTAAAGTTAATATATATGTTCAAATACATCTAACATTTTAATATTTAAAAGTTTAATATTAACCTTTTAAAATTAATAATCAGATTTGTGCCTAAGAGAAATCTAAATCAAAAATTCTATAGTTTTAAAAACATAAGAGTAGGGTTATTGTACATAATCCCACCTTTATTTCCATGTTCTAGGACAGAACTAAAAATGTACTTTATTCTTGTTGAAAAAAAGTATAATTACATGTAAATTTTTTATATACAACAAACAGTTTCTTTATTAGCCTTGTAATGTTCTCATTTTCAAAGGAATACTTTTTAATGAGGAATATTAGTATTGCATTTTTCTTCATTGCTATTGCTTTTTCTCTAAGTCTTTGAGGATTTTCAGGTTACTGACCTAATACCTACTTGTAACAAGTAAACCAACGTAAAGATGTAAAAACAAAAGGCTAATGAGTTATTTTCCTCCCACATTGCCACACCCCCAGTACTCCTACCCCTGAAGTGTATTCAATTTACTTTTTTAAATGTTAAGGTTAAGAATTAAAAATACACACACACACCCCACATTAGCTGAGAAAAAAATAAAACAAAAAAAATCAATTCAATAGAAGCTGGAGAATTAAAGAAACAAGGAAACACGTCTGGTATGATAGTATAAGTCCAAACATATCTGCAGTTGTAATCAATGTAAATGAATTCAAATTGCCTAATAAAAATCAGGAATTATCATATTGTGAACATTACCAATTATATGACAGAAACAATAAACCAATGGGCAGGGGGACCATTAAATTAAGGTATAAGCTAGTTCCTGCAGAAATGTTTGTAAGAAATCCAAGAGAAAAGTTCAAAATACAATAATAGAAAAGATACATCATACAAATGCTAACTAATCCAAACTTTTGCAATATCAGTATTAGATAATAAATACTATAGTGTAAAAGCAAGTGTTAGCGTTAATAAAGATAGACACTACATAATACAGAAACAACCCAAGAAAAGAAAATCCTGAACTCCTAATCACTTAATACTTCAGAAAGTATAAAAATCCTAAACTAGAGGTTAACAACTATAAATTTACTGTTCTATGATCATATTGAAACATTTAAACATATGTCTCTAAGAATTGATAGATTAAACAAACAAAACAATAGGAAAAACGTACATTTGAACAAAAGTAATATTGCCCAACATCAAGCCCTCCCCCAATACTAGCACATGAATACATTATTATATGGTTTATAAACAATACTTATCAGTATTAAACATGTATTAGGCCATAAAAGGAGTTTTAAAAATTTGTGAGTAAGTGACAGCATTTTGGCTACATTCTCTAATCACAATAAAATTTAAATAGAAGTAGGTAACCCAAGCAATAGTTTATAAAAAGGAAGAAAAACTTGATACATTGGAAATTTAAAAATAACCCAAATAAGTAAATCCTGGGTTAACAGAAAATCACAGTAAAAGTTGCAAAATATTTAGAACTGATAACAATGAAGACATTATATGACAAAATCTGTAAGATGTAAACCAATAAGGCTGATTATGCAAGCCTATGAGCTTCCAACACATTTATTCAAAAACAAGAAATATTGAAAATAAACGAGTTGAATTTTTAATTCAAAACCTATGAAGAGAAGTGAGGGTACCTCTATAGAATGGAAGAAAGGGAGTAACAATAAAGAATAGAACTTTTTGAAAATAAAAAATGAATAAAAACGAATAAAATCAA
Source organism: Lepilemur ruficaudatus (assembly GCA_963574885.1). Lineage (NCBI taxonomy): Eukaryota > Metazoa > Chordata > Mammalia > Primates > Lepilemuridae > Lepilemur > Lepilemur ruficaudatus. Next base: position 10,280 of record CAUYRT010035272.1, on the reverse strand, counting down.
AGGCTGAATATATTTCTATATGTAAAAACATATTTATATAGATAGTTGCAAAATGTCATAAGAGCAAACCTGAATAATAAAATAAATATACTAATTTTGTTGTTACAAAGACATAATATGATAAAAACAAAATTTCTAAATGTTAACATATAATCTTAATATAATTCCATTTGAAATTACACAGGAGTTTCATTTTTTTATAGAATGTCTTTTGTTCTTTTGAGTAGATGCCCAGTAATGGGATTGCTGGATCAATTGGTAGATCTGCTTGTATCTCTTTGAGGTATCTCCATATTGCTTTCCATAGAGGTTGTACTAGTTTGCAGTCCCACCGCATGTTTATAGCAGCACAGTTCATAATTGCAAAGATGTGGAAACAACCCACGTGCCCATCAATACATGAATGGACTAATAAAATGTGGTATATATATACCACGGATTACTATTCAGCCACAAAAAACAATGGTGATATAGCACCTCTTGTATTATCCTGGATAGAGCTGGAACGCATTCTACTAGGTGAAGTATCCCAAGAATGGAAAAATAAGGACCCCATGTGCTCACCATCAAATTGGGTTCACTGATCAACACCTAAGTGCACATATAGGAATAACATTCATCCGGCATCAGGCAGGTGGGAACAGGGAGGAGGGGATGGGTATATACACACATAATGAATGTGATGCGCACCGTCTGGGGGATGGATACTCTTGAAGCTCTGACTCGGGTAGGGCAAGGGCAATATACATAACCTAAACATTTTTACCCCCATATTATGCTGAAAGAAAAAAAATTTAAAAAAGGAAATTACACAGGCATTTCATAAAACTCAATAAACTCAACCTAAAGTTCATATGGAAGAAAAGAACAAAGAATAACCATGATACTACATGATCTCACTCACATGAGAAATCTAAAAAAAACTCATCTCATAGAAGCTGAGAGTAGCCTAGCAGTTTCCACAGACTGGGGAAAATGGGAGGCAAGGGAGATGGGGAGAGCTTGGTCAATGGGTACAATGTTAGGTAGGAGGAAGAAACTCTAGTACTCTATTGCACGGTAGGATGATGATAGCTAACACTAATGCATCATATATTTAAAATAGCTAAAAGAGAGTATTTTGAACATTATCACAACAAAAAATGATAAATGTTTAAGGTGAGGGATATACTACCTACCATGATTTAATAGTTACACAATGTATGCATGCAGCAAAATATCACATTTTACCTCACAAATAAGTATAATTAATATGTGTCAATAAAAAATAACTAACATAATTTTGACTAAGGATAAGGGGAGAGGCAACTTATTTTCCCAGCTATAAAACCTCATTGAAAAGCTATTCTGACATAAACCATTTTGGAGCCAGCTGAACTTATGACTTATGAACTTTCCAAATTAGAAATTATGGATTTATTACTTTAAACTGAGCTTGATTAATTAACTTAATTTTTTATAGAAAAATATAAACAGTCTGAGCTTTAATACACGCAAAAAGTATGAACATGGAATTCACAAAAGACAAGCATCAAATGACCAATAAACATAAGATTATGTTCAACCCTTCATAATTAAACAAATACAAGATGAAAGAACATTGAATTTCCAGTTAACGGCTCTTAGACTGAATTAAAATATTTAGCCTGACAATATCAAATGCTGACTCATAATAATAAAATGAAGAACTCTCATATATTGTAGAGGAAGTATAAATTGAAACAATTTACTTGGAGATCACTCTGAAAACATAAAACAAATTTGGAGATGTGCATTATTAACAAACCGTAAATTCCACATCTATGGCCATAACTTAGAATAACATGTAATGTACTGAAGAAGATACATACAAGAATGCAAATTGGACTTGAGACCACTTAATTTTCCACAAGTGAGAGAATAGATTAAAAAAATGTTGAAATATTTACATAATACCATTGTAAATTAGCATGATGAAAATGAATGAAATATGATACAGCCAATTTGGAAGATAGTTTGACAGTTTCTTACAAAACTGAACATGCTCTTACTGTACGACCCAGCAATAATACTCATTGGTATGTACCCAAATAAGTTGAAAACTTACGTCCATACAAAAACTTATATCTTGATATTTATAGCAGCTTTATTCATAATTGACAAAACTTGGAAACAACCAAGATGCTATTTGGTAAGCAAATGGATAAACTGTGATGCATCTAGACAACGGAATATATTAATAACTCAGCACTAAAAAGAAATGTGCCGTCAGGCCATGAAAATGCATGGACGAACTTGAATTGCGAATTACTAAGTGAAAGAAGCCAATTTTAAAAACCTACATGCTGTATGGCTCCAGCTATATGACATTCTGGAACAGGCAAAACTATGGAGACAGTAAAAGCATCAGTGGTTGCCAGTGATTCCAGGGGATGGAGGAAGGGATATACAGGTCTAGCACAAGGGATTTTTATGGCAGCGACACTATTCTGTACGACACTGTAATAGTGGATACAAAACATTATGCATTTGTCATAACACATAGAACTGTAGAACAATGGACTTCACTTAGTAATAGTGTGTCAATACTGGTTCCTCAGTTGCAAAAAAATGTACCACTCTGGTGCAGAATGTTACTAGAGGTGAGGCTGCGTGTATGGGTCAAGGGGCTTACAGGAACCCTCTGTACCTCCTGCTCAATTTTGCTAAAAATAATGTGTCTATAAAAAGAAACATAAGAATTATATAAAATTCATGTATGGATTTGGACAAATTTCAAAAAATATTTGTAAGTAAAATCTATATTACAGTAAAATTAATATAAAATTTGAAAAGCTGAAATAATGTTATTTATTGCTTTAATATGTACTTATTAAGTGTAGCAATATAAAATCACTCAAGGGCTAAAGAAACACTGGGTTCAAGACGGTAGTTTTTGCTGGGAAAGAAGGGATGTAGAATTCAGGTGTAGTACTCGGGGGTCTTCGATTAGTATGTGTAACATTTTTATTCTTTAGAAAATCAGAAGGAAGTATAGAATCATAAAAATCTTCCTTAAATGGTTGTTATGAAGAGAAAATAAGACAATAAAAGTAGAAATCCTGGAACTGTACCTGACACAAGGTGGCCCCTTATTAATACTCTCCCTTAGCTCTCTCTCCAGTCCTATTTCATCAAGATCATGCTCCCTCTCTGAGGCCGGTGGTCTGCCTGAGGCAAAATGAAAAGTTGGTTCAATGGAAGCAGAAGGGGACTTGAACATCAGGTCTGCCACCAACTATCTGTGCACCCTTGAGCAAACCACTTAACCCCACAAACCACTCTAAAGTGAGAAGGTTGAGTTAGGTCATGGGTAACATTCCTTTCATCTTTAATATTTCTGAGTTACAACAGTTCCACAGCTGTGCTTAGGGATTCCCCATTTTAGTAGTTTACAGGCATCCAGAGAATATTTGACTACCCTTCCAAACAGTTTCTATTAATCTCATACAGCACCTTGTGATATTCTCTACACTAAAATATCTCCCTATTTCAAGTCGGTGACGTGAGCAGATGGGGCATCTGCATTGGCAGGAGAATCAACATTTTTGAGCAGTGTGCTCTGTTCACCTGACATGACCCATTGAGTGATGCACCCACATCACCCACCACCAGCATTACAGCCTGTGGCTTTAACTATTTTTTTCTTTAGCACTTCATACCATCTAACATACTATATTATCAGTTTCTTATGTTGTGTGCTATATATTTTCCCTACTGTAATATAAACTCCATGGAAAGGGGCATTTTGGCATTATAGTCTCCCCAGATATTAAAATACTTACAAAACTATCTGGTATAGCAGGTACTCAAATATTTGTTGAAGGGATGAATACTTGAACATACTTATGGCCAACTTCTGCTTGAGAGAGGTCCCAGTTCTAACTACTTGTTTACACTTTAAAGATCACTCTAAATTCTATCCATGATCCCCTCCCCTACTTGTATCACCCCATAAGCAAAACATTAATTTTTCCTAAATTGTTTTCTCAAAGTGCTGTGTATATACCTTTTATGACATTTATCACATCATATATTATACTGTAGTTGTGTTATCTTTCCCCTAGTGGAGAGTAAGTGAAACTTGTCCCTGGATAATCTTCTGTCCAACCAAACGTGTATGTCAAAATAAATCTTCCTAACCATGGTGTTACCATTAGCATCCCTGTCTTTCTTCACTGTTTTTTAATTTCTGTCTCTCAACCCATCTCCTCTTACAAACATTCAAACAGTCCTCATCCTAGGTCAATCCATTACCTTCTCTTCTATTCCAAACTTTAGATCATATTAAACAAAGTATCGTAAGTGTATAAATAGTGTCATTACACAAGTCTTTTCTATAATCAGGTAATGATTTATTTACAGTCCCCTGGTCAGAACCCTTTTCATTTTAAAAGTGAATTTCAAATTTTCATGCATTTCATTAAGGGCTCTAGCCTACCTAATTTTTTGTTTCTCAGTAAATGACCTTGCCTCCTACTCGGCACAGGAAATTGAGTCTGTCAAGTACAAATTCCATTTGCTTTGTATCCCTATCCATGAAATCTTATTAATGCCTGTCTTTCGCTAGCTTCTCTTCTCTTCTTCACAAGTAACCTGGCATCTTTGAATAAACCTGTCCAATCTTCTCTGGGAAATTATTCTATCCCTTATTTCCTCCTTTTTAAAATAAGCTCTCCTTTCCTGGGCCCTTCACAGGAGCCTACAAATGTAATCTAACTTCTCTCAAATTGAAAAATAATACCTTCTCTAAATGCTTCAAAATAGTGGATTATTAGAAACAAATAAATGACTTTCATTACTGAGAAGAAAAGATTTTTTAAACACAATAAAATAAGTCCCAGATACAAAATACCAACTCTTCAGCTTTTGTACTATATTTTAATTTTATGTTTTTTTTCTCATTGTAAAAACAATGAAGGCATTCCAATGAATATCAGGAACAAGACAAGGATTTCTACAGTCACCTATATTTAAAAGTGCTCTGGAAATAGTAGCTAGGTAATTATACAAAAGAACAGAACAACAGGTATTAAAACAAAAAGTGAGATGCAAAATCATCAGTTCTCTTATAAAATTATTGTATACCTAGAAAATCCAAATGAATCAACTATAATACTAATAGGACAATGAGAAACTTATCAGGTGGTTTGTATAGGTTTAATATACAAAAATCGAAAAACTTTCCTAAAATAATGGCCAGATAGGTATTATAATGGAGAAAAAACTCTTGATTCACAGTAGCTAAAAAAAGATACAATTCCTGAAAATAAATATAACAAGATATATATTGTATCTATAGAAGGAAAACTTTATAATCTTACAAAAGAACATTAATGAATAAAAATAAATGGAAAGCTATTTGAAAAGGAATGGAAATTTTCCATAAATTAATCTCTATATTGAGATATCCTGGGAAGTTTTTGAAATAATACAAAGTATTAAAATTCATCTCATAAAATATTCACTCCAAAATATCTAAGAAATTCTGGGAAAATTAGTAAATATTAAATGGGAGTGTGAAGCCACAGGAACGAAGCAATTTGATGCTGGAACAGAACAGATAAAGAGGTCGATAGAGTAGAATAGAGAATTCAGAAATAGGCTCGAATGCACATGAGGAATTTAATGTACACTGAAGGATTTGTTGCAAATTAGTGAGAGGAGGGATTATTAAGTAAATGTTATGTGAGAATAAACTGGCTGACCATTTGCAAAAGAACAGTGGAGTCCTACCTCACTCTTGGGGCTGAGGGGTGGAGGAACCCTAGAGGAGAATAACATAGAATAACAGTACAAGCACTCAGGTGCCCAATGTATAGCTTCAGAACTAAACCTTTACAACTGTGATGGAAGCTTTCTGTACCCCTCTCAAATCATATTCTCCTCTAGTCCCTGAGAAGCAAGCATTGTCTTAATGCTGTGTTTACCACACTTGTGAATACCTTTATAATTTTACAATACGTCTATGTACAATAGTCCCCCTTTATCTGCAATTAGCTTTCACGGTTTCAGTTATCTGTGGTGCAATATAAGAAGATATTTTTAGAGAGAGACAGAAAAAAACCATTCACATGAATTTTACTATAGAATATTGTTATAATTGTTATATTTTAATATTGTGGTTAATCTATTACTGTGCCTAATTTATAAATTAAACTTTGTCATAGGCATGTTTGTATAGGAAAAGGTATACATAGGGCTCAATACTATCTGTGATTTCAGTCATCCACTGAGTGTCTTGGAACATACTCCCTATGGACAAGGGGGTAACTACTATATTCCTGAACATTTTTTCCTTTTGTTTTTCAAAATTTAAAACCATATAAAAGTGGCATTGCATTCAACTAACTGTCATTCAATATGGTATCTGTGCAAGTAAAAATCTGGTTAATTCATTTTCACAGGTTTATAACTTTCAATTTTTATCACTATACCGTATTTTAACCATTTTCTTTCATATGGAAACTTAGCTTTCTTCAATTATTTTTCTTCTAAAGGTAATGTTTTTAAGAAAATCCTCAAGCTTATCTCATAGCACAAAAAATGGAGCTTATCTAGACAATGTTCCTAGAAATGAAATTTCTGTGTTTCAGGGTAGCACAAATTTAAATATATTAGATACTGTCAAATTACATTCCCAAATTGCTTTTCAAAGTTTATTACATATAAATAAAAATCACACTGATCAAAAATGTGAATGTAAAATACCAAAATTAAGAACAACACATAGATAAATATGTTTATGGTAAAATGGGGGAAGTATTTTAAACTGTAAGATAAAACTCAAAAGCCATCAAAGAATAACATATTCAGTTAAAAATAAATAAAAAATAAAAACTAGATAATATTTGCAACATAGAACTCTAATTTCTTGACTATTCAAATAACTTATGAATTAAAAAGAAAATATAACAAAAATGATGAAAGAGCATGAAAGGCAATCAACATAAAATTAAATCATTCAATAAAGACCTGAAAAATGTACAACCCTACTCAAAATTAATTAAATATTATTTTTCATCTCTTATGTCGGTAAAAGATAAAAGTTTAAATGCAATCATTGTTGGTGATGAAAGTAGTAACAGACTCTCACAACTTGTTTCTGATAAGATTAAGAACAAATATTTATCAAATGCCTATTATGTGATAAGCAGGGTCTATTATTACACATAAGGAAGTATTATATTTATTCCTTGTACCCTCATAACACATCCCTGAGGTAGTTGCTGTTATCATTTTCACTTTATCAGTGAGGAAAATGAGTCATAGAAAAGCTAAGCAACTTTCCTATCATCAGATAGGATAGGAGAGAACCAGGATTCATAATTAGTATGCCTACACAACCTATGCTTTTAGTCTATGTGTGTACACATATGTGTGTATAATTATATGTAAAACATATATTCTTGCATATATATTTTCTTGTATACAATATGTATTAATATATACAAGTACATATTATACACGTAGTATGTAGTATATCAAATATATTCTCTTTTTAAATTTCAATAGTTTTAGAGGGTGAAAGTGTTTTTGTTACATGGATGAATTGTATAATGCTTAAGTCAGGGCTTTTAGTGTACCTGCCACTAGAATTGTGTACATTGTACCCAATAGGTAATTTTTTTTATCACTTATTCCCTTCCCACCCTCCCCCTTCATAGTTTCCAATGCCCATTCTACCACTTTATAACCATATATACCCGTCATTTAGCTCCCACTTATAAGTGAGAACATGTAGAAGAATAAAATCCTGTCATTCATGGGTAACATGGATGGAACTGGAAGACATTATATTAAATGAAATAAGCCAGGAACAGACAGTTAAACATTGCATGTTCTCATTTATATGTGGAAGCTATAAAAATGTTGATCTTATAGAAGTAAATAGTAGAACAGAATATACTAGAGCCTGGGGAGGGTAGGAGAAAGTGGGGATAGGGAGATATTTGTCCAAGGATACAAAATTACAGATAGACAGGAGGAATAAGTTCTAATGCTTTATAGCATGATAGGATGACTATATTATATAGTTTCAAATAGCTAGAAGAATGATATTGAATTTTCCCAACACAATGAAATGATAAATACTTTAGGTGGTGGATATGCTAATTACCCTGATCTGATCACTATACATTATATGTATTGCAATATGACTATGTACCCATCAATGTGCACAATTACTGTGCATCAATTTAAAAAATTCTAACACTTAAAAATTAAAATTAAAAGAAATAATTTATCTATGTGATTGTGCTTTATATATTTTTCTCTATGTGTACTCTAAAGTAAAATGAATTTTTGAAGCAGTATTTGGTATTCCATTAGTAAAAACTCTTTAAGGAAATTGAGCTCCAACAGAGAGAGAATACCCTTTTGTGTTAAGCTGAGGAATAAGAAGATGGTACGTGAGCTACCAACCAATCTCCGTCCTCCAGATGTTTTCAGTAATGAATATTGGCCCCTTTAAAAGATAATTTCATGTTTTTAGTTGTTTTTTTTTTTTTTTTGATTTTCTGAGAAAGAATATGGTATTTTAAGTTCAAGTACTTAAAAGTAGAGATGGTGGGACCCTGAGGTGGGAATTTGGAAGAAAGGAAACGAGGCTTGATTTTGTATCTACAAAGAAATAATGCTTGAGCTTATCAGCACCACCCTGTCTCTGTGACAGATGCATCCAGCCCAGGAAAAGATGTCAGCTGCCAAAATGGGCACTGTGCTCTATTCCAGATCCTGAAATAGAAGATCCAGCCAGTATCAATCCAGGGCCAGGCTGCCTTGGCCAGTTGTCAATCTGTTATCAGTATTCCACAACCTCTTCATCTAGTCATCTGGGCCACCTTCTGAGAGAAATCCTCATTCATGACAAATCTCAGAACTGCATTTTACCAGTTCTCCTAGCTCTCATGGATGGAAACCTGAGTTGTGAACTTCGAAGACGGACAATACATCTTGATGGACCCTCAATTTGGGATTCTCAGTGGGAGGAGAGGAAAGAGGACTAGACATCCCTAACATGTATATGTTTCAGATCTGAACTAGATTCTTCCGTTTTTGTAACTACCATACTTTAGTTTTTGTTGTTCTAAAGGTTAGGGACCTCTTGCAAGATATACTTAGCAGGTCAACTTTGTTCCTGAGAAGTCAATTTAGCAGGCTGACATTGTCCCTCAATCAAATGATCCATTTTCGTGTCCTAAGTTTTCAAAATAATAAAATTTATTGAACTATAATTATCAGAGATGGATTATTTGTGGTTAGTATTAATTTAAGGTTAACCTTCAAAAATAGCAAATATTTAGGGGGATTAGAAAGGATACCATAATATTTGCTGTTGAAAGTAATTCTAAATTTATCCCATTTTCCTGCCTTGGTCAGGTTTATGTTCTGAAGATAATTACATCCGTCTTTGATGATTAATGGTGACATTATGAGTCAATCTAAGTTTAATCATCACTGTATAGTTATAGAAGATGAAGTTCAACAAATATCCATCTAGTACCCCATATGCCTCAAGCAGTATGCCTGGCACTGCCACAAAGGTAAGAAATGCAATTTATTTCCTTTACAAAGAACAGAAACATATATAAAATCATAATAAGATGAAGTAATAAGCATCCACTGTTTAAGCTGTGTGAAGAAATTATTAAGAAAGCCTGAAGAAGGGATATTGAGCTTTGCTTTTTGTGTATGATGCAGAAGTTACAGATTGGTCTCAAAGCTGGTTGTCAAGATGTATTTATTAGAAGGAAAATATGATGAAGTTTTGATTTAATGAATACTAAATATAATACGATCATATTGTAATTCAAAGAGCACTGAATTAAGAGTTAATACAACAGGGGTGGAGCTTTTATCTAGCTATATGATTTGACCACTTAATTTTTCAGAATCTCAGTTTTCTCTTGTTAAAACAGAAATAATAATATTAGTAACAGCAATACATGTCATGACCTAGAATTGCTGTTAAAATGGAATTTAATAATATTACTTGAAACAGTTTAGTAACCTATAATGAACATTAAAATGTTATGCTTTCATGTTTTATCAAAAAGTATCTAATATCAGTGTCCTCTTATCATTTACATCTTGTTACTAAAATCCAGATTGAGGAATTCCTACTCTATGGACTACTTTGACAGAGTAGATTTTTGAATGTAACAAGATAAGTCAACTTGAGTGGTAATATATTTTGGGAAATCAGTTCACTACAAATTGTGACTGTAAACATTGTACTGTAAATGCTTTGTAGTTTTCCC
>CAUYRT010035270.1:0-10449 GCA_963574885.1 Lepilemur ruficaudatus | reverse complement strand
TTTTTTTTTTTTTTTTTTGAGACAGAGTCTCACTCTGTTGCCTGGGCTATAGTGTTATGGAGTCAGCGTAGCTCACAGCAACCTCAAACTCCTGGGCTCAAGCGATCTTTCTGCCTCAGCCTCCCAAGTAGCTGGGACTACAGGCATGCACCATCATGCCCGGCTAATTTTTTCTATGTATTTTTAGTTGGCCAATTAATTTCTTTCTATTTTTAGTAGAGACAGGGGTCTTGCTCTTGCTCAGGCTGGTTTCGAACTTCTGACCTTGAGCGATCCACCCTCCTCGGCCTCCCAAAGTGCTAGGATTACAGGCATGAGCCACCGCGCCCGGCCAGCTTGCCTTTTCTTTACTCATTATTTATGAACTTTTTTATAGGAAATTATTTGAATCTTAGTCTGCCCTGGTAGGAGATTTACCCTTTAACTACAGCTCTGGAGATTGGAATCTAACAACTTTCTTTCATTATTATCTATACCTCTAGTTTGTTTTAGACTGCCCAGTTCCAGCTGTTGATCTGCACAGCAAATAAATAGTATTTAAAAACTTGAACTTTACACTTTGCTCATTAAACTGACAAGATAGACTGAACAATGAGCATGAGATTTAGGAAAGATAGTACTAGAATTATACCAATAAAGGCAAGCAACATGAAACATGAAAGGAAGAAAAAAAGGATGTAGATTTTACATAGGATTCTGGTGTTAGAGAGAAAGGATTCTATACTCTTAATCTGGGTTGTAGAACATCCTCAATTTCTTCTATTACCATAGGAAGAGGCTCCAGGCCAAGGGTCAGAGAATCAATAAACCTGGAAAATAAGGGGAAAGTGGTGTCTCTTCTTTCGCTACGTTGCTCAAAAACTAGTCTATTTAATCAATAGCCTTGTTCCAACAAATCTTCTTTAAAAAAATCTCTATGATTTTATTATTTTTATCTTATAACATATGTTCAACTACAATAATTATAAAAATACTAAATCATATGAATTAAACTTAATTAAACACATTTTCATCTGTATTTCAAAATAATTCTCCAACAGTACTATTATCTTCTTAAAAAATAAACCTACCAGAGAAGGCATACAAATGTCCAAAAGATATATGAAAAAATGATCAGTATCAGTAATCATCAGAGAAATACAAATCAAAACCACAATAAGATATCACTTTACAGCCATCAGGATGGCTGAAATTCAAAATAATAATAAGTACTGGAGAACATGTGGAGAAAAGGGATTCTTCGTACGCTGTTGGTGGGAATGTAAATTAGCATAGCCATTATGGAGAAAAGTATGAGGTTCTCCAAAAAACTAAAAATAGGCCTAACTAGCTGGACATAGTTTTGTGTGCCTGTAGTCCTAGCTACTCGGGAGACTGAAGTGGGAGGCTTACTTGAGCCCAGGAATTAGAGGTTATAGTGAGCTATGATTGTGTCACAGCATTACAGCCTGGCTGACAGAGCAAGACCTTGTCTCTATAAAAGAAAAAAATAACGGAAAAATTTTTTTGAAAAGTAGAACTACCATATGATCCAGCAAACCCACTTCTGGGTACATACCCAAAGGAAATAAAAACACTACCTCAAATAAATATTTGCACTCCAATGTTCACCGTATCATAATAGCCAAGATATGGAAACAACCTTAGTATCCTACAACTAATGGATGCATAAAGCAAATGTTATATGTATATTTATATATATATGAAGAAATGTTATATATATATGCACAAACAGACACACACATCCATGTGTAAATGTATATACACACACACAAATGGAATAGTAGTTAGCTTTAAAAAAGAAGGCAATCCTGCCATTTACAGTAACATGATGAACTTGGAAGACATTATGCTAAGTAAAATAAGCCAGGAACAGAAAGACAGATACTACATAATCTCATTTAGGTATGGAATCTTAAAAAAAAAAGAAAGAAAGAAAGAAAGAAAGAAAAAAGGCCAACTCGTAGTAACAAAGAGTAGGATGGTGGGAGAAAAGAGGAGATATTGATCAAAGGGTACAAAGTTTCAGTTTTAAAATGAATAAGTTCTAGATATCATGGTGACTATAGTTAATAATAGTGTGTTACATGCTTGAATTTTCCTAAGAAAGTAAATCTCAACTGTTCTCACAACAAAAAAAGATAGCAATATGAGATGATATATATATATATATATTAATTTAAAAAACTGGAGAATTTTCTCTAATTTGTGTTTTTTTGTGAATATCATAAACTCAAGTGTTCGTTTTCATCCATTAATTATAAATCACTTAAAAGGAACCAGTGAAACACCAAATAGATAAAGTTCCAGATTAATTCATTAATTTAACATTATGTCACTAATTATAGATTGTTGGAATTTTTACATACATAGGGGCCATAAAGCATGGAAATACAGAAAATTCCTATTCTCATGGAGGATAGTAGAGACAATAAACAAACTAATATATACCTATGCCGTGTGAAAGGTATTATGGGAAAAATAATATAGAGTAAGAAAAATAACATGTGGTGAGGGATACAGTGGTGTGGGAACAGGGGCTGCTAGTTTATCTTTGTTGGTCAGGGAAGGCTTCTGTGATAAGGGGTTATCTGAAAAGAAATTTGGTGGTTGAGGAAAAGTGAACCATGTGGCCATCTGGGGGGTGAGCACTGCAGACTGAGGTACCAAGGTGAAGGCCTTGAGGTGGGAGTACAGGCAAGGTCCAAACACAAGCAAGTGATCAGTCTACACAGAGTGCAATGAGCGTGAGGCGGAGTGGAAATCAAGGTCTGTAAGGTAAGGAAGGAGGATGGATCCTGAAGGACCTTGTACTTCATTGCAAGAGCATTGGGAACCTTCCCAAAGAGCAAAGACGTGACAACCAGAGGCTCACTCTGGCTGCTGGAAGAAACATAACCATTATTATTACAAATTCTATAAGATAACTTTGCTCACTGATTTATTATACATTTCACAACTGTGTAACTAAAAATCTTTCAATATTATTAAGTACATAAAATGAAAAGCATCTAAATTCTATTGAGAAAAGCAAGAGTTATTTCTCAACATCACTATTTAAAAAAATTTAATAAACAATTTTCCAGGCAAGATAATACATGCAAAAAGTGTAAGAATGACATATGCTATTGAGTAAGCTCTCAGCATTTTTAAGTACTGTTTTCCTCTTCTCATGAATGTCCTCTGTGTCTGAAGTCATTACCAAAGCCTGACTTCATTTTTCAGGATGTGAAAAGAAAGAAAACTCTTTATTGATATATAAAAACTTATAAAAAGCAATTGTGCAGTTGAAACAAGACCATATTAATTTAATCATTAGTAATTAAATGAAGTTCACAGGAAGAGGACTTTCATTGACCATAAAGAATAGTCTTGACTTTGAATCCATGAATAACTGTCTTGACATTTCCCATAATCTGATTTGAGGTGGATCATTGCTTCATACTGCTTTCGTACCAATTGCACGAAATTGTTAGGTGAGTCAGTATCTGTCTCAGGGAATACTTTCTGCATAATACACAAAATAATGTTAAACTTAATTATTTTATTATTTATTATTATTAATCCAACTTAATTATTTTTAAAATGTCGGATAAATAGCCCAGTATGTTACTTTTCTTGGTTCAACTTTTTTGAACACAAGATTTTTCCTAAACCAGGCCTTTCCAAGTACTATTTTTTCACCATTAGATTATTTCTTCTACTTTTATTGCCTCATTCTTCCAGCCTCCTTTTTCAAGCCTCCGTTAAATTAATGCTTTCTAGAATGCTCAGCTGAAGAGGAAATCTAAAGTAGTTCCCTCCCCTTTGTCTATGTAGCTCTTCCCCCCAGATTATTTTATTTTATTTGTACTCATTTGTTAATATTTTATTTGTAATAACTTAAAACAGCTTTGCCCATTATGCTTGAACTCTATTGATTTGCATTTTGTTTGCCACTAACACAATTCCTGGCACTTAATGAGTACTTAATATACAAATGAAAGAATTGATGATTATTCAAGTCCCTGTTTATGCCCACGCATATACATAAATCCAAAATTCAGAACCATATTGAAATATATAGGGTATATATCAGTTTAATGTTTCTTCTACAAGACAAAAAAAAACCAAAAAACAAATCTATCTCCTTAAGAAGAACTACATAGAGATCTTGTCCAAATTGTGGACATTGTCTAAAATAACCAATGGAAACTGGACAATAAACATTTAATATTTTAATGATACTTTGCGACAACCTGGCCCTCTAGACATTTTAGCATTGAGAAAATTAGTGTGCCATATAATAGCGTAACCCTGGCTGAAGGATCCTGATGGAAGCAGGATACCTCCATAGCCAAGGCAATTTTCACAGCAGTACAAATTACTTTTTCACTTAATCACGTTATGACAAAATCCATTATAATGATGGATAGACCCAAGGACATTGTTAATTCTGAAACAAAATTTAAAGAAACTAGTTGTTTCAAGTTTGTCTCACAGATTTTCCTTAGAATAATTATGGATAAGATAAGAAAAGTAGATTTCATATGAAGATAGATGAAGATTTTGTTTAAGAAAAGTATAGTTTACAATTATGATTAATGAGCATGACTATGTTAGTGAAAAAACTAATTACTGGGGAAAATGATTAATAGTATATTATTTATGAAAATTATAATACAGCCCTGACATAGACTGTATATGGGCTTCCTTGCATAAGTAACTGGGAAGCCATTTTTGTGTGGCAGAAGGTGAGGGCAAAGAGCTTGTAGGGTGTTTGTCTGCTTGAACATTTAATTTATTTGGATGATTTGTTATTTTGTTTAGTGATCATGTAAAGAAGCATTTTCATAAGATTATATAATACTTTAATATTTTATATAGTATGTTCAAGGAATTCTAGTGATTTTAGTTAAAAACGTATATGAAAAATTGCACTGTAAATCACAAAATATTATTTCTGATTTTTTAAAAAGAAACAATAATAAAATTAACTGTGACAATATTTGTGAGAATACATCAAAAAATCTTTTAAAAAGTCTTATTTAAAACTGAAGGCTTCCTACTTCCATAGCCCTCTGTAAATTATCATATAATGTTCAAAATATCTAATTATATAAAAGCTTTTCCTAATAAAAGTGTAGGAAAGAATGCTAAATTTTTTATTAGGATGTGATGCCTGAGACCTAACTTTTGGGTCGATGAATGAATCAATGAATGAACAATCTAATTACAACAATAAGTAGTGAAAGTACAAAATAGCTTATTACCATGAGGTAATTATATTGAAAGTGAAGGCTATTCCTATATATTGTCATTAGATTGAATATTTTGTTGTCATTTTTTTCTCTATTTTTGTTTATTGAGTGACTAAGGACCATATGCTAGAACTTTTGCTAAATTGGCAGCAAAATGTTCAAATATAAATGTAAAAATACAATATTTAAAGAAATTACTTTTGAATTATATTTCTTTAAGAATGAAGATTTTTCTTTGGGATGAAAAGATGAGTGAGGAAGTTCAATGGCGTGAAGGAGAGAATAATGCACGTGGTGCAGTACAAAATAGGAAATGATTTGGCATAAATAGAAAAATAAATGAATCAGTAAAGTGGAAGGAAATGAAATTGGTAACATAAATTGATTAGGTTGCCAAGATTCTATTATAGTATATGGTACTAAGGGGATTGGGCTTTATTGATGTTTTTAATGTGGAATCAAAAAAGGTTCTCAATAGAAGAGTAGAAAATCAATTTTTTATAATAATGTCTCTATTATTAATACCAGTGATCGACCAACTCGCATAAAACAAGTCCTCACTAACTACCTACCTATACTTAATATCTATTCAGATTCAAAAATACGTCATAAAAATATTAGTGTTCTTTTTTTTTCTTCTTTCTTTCTCATTCATCAGAAATGAAGAAAATTAACAGCTATCAAAACTGGTGTATGGGTAGTGAAAATATATTATTAAATCTTGAATACATGAAAAGAAGTAATTAGAATATCCGTATAGGAAATACATATCAAAAGATCTTACACACCTAAGACTCAACTAACCAAAATATAATTATAAATATCATTTCGGTTACAAAGAAAATTTATTTCCCACAATGACATTACAGTTTTCTAGAGAAGGTTTTGATCATTCATAACAGCTTTTTCCCCTGAACTCAGGGATATTTATTAAAATAAATAAAAGATGTGAAATAATACCTGTCATTACATCATGTGTTTAAGTTGTACCTAATGTGATAGGCCAAATTTTACATTAATACTCATTGTTGGTTTTTTAAGTATGGATTTTTTTTCAAAGAATGACTCAGTTCTTCAAGATGATATTCTCCTTTTCAACTCTTTCATGACAACTGCACATTATATTTCCTCAACCAGAAAAGAATTCCTCAACCCTCTTCGTGAATACTCATCTTTAAGATTCATTCCATAAATCTCCTTCTCCAATGACAAAGTTGATAATTTAAACAGAACTCAGTTACATTCCTCTGTACTGCAATTGATTTATATGTCTGTTTCAATTTTTTTAAATACAGTTAGAGCTTAAGCATTTCTGTATTCTCCAGTGACATATGCTTGAGAAAGATATTTTCCTTTATTATATATGCCTGAGGTTCTTCCAGTCTAAAAAATAAATGAGGACTGAAAGATAAAGGAGAGATCCATTATGTAGCAATTAGGACCAAAAAAAATGCACGAGATAAAACATCAACTCAAATTAGCTCATATAAAAAATGTATTTTTTCCTTACAACTGAGAAATTCAGGTGACTAGGATCATTCTCCTCTTGGCTTTGGTTTATGATACACTATATCCACATGGCGGGAGAGATGTCTGCTACTTCCACTGCTGCCTCAAACCCTGGCAGATCTAGATTTAAAGGTATTTAAAATTTATGACTCAAAAGAGACGTCTCTCACTGCGTACATTACAATCCCATAAAAAGAGACTAACCCTACTTTTATATATTCTACCCTGGACCCTCACTTTTCTCCAGGAGAAAATATTTTAGATGGCCACCCTAGGTTAAATGTCTGGTTTAGGGGTTGGTGGGCCTCTACTTTCACATAGATTTGGGTAGAAAAGAGGATAGTTCTTGAAATGATGAAATAGGGTCAGACAGAAAAATAATATATGTCCACTATGTAAGTAGTCTTTTCAGTCAGATTACCTCAGTCTAAATCCTGAGGTAATCTTTAATATTTACTAGCTGTTAAATACAGGAAAATTTACTTAAGTATACTGTGCTTCAGTTTCCTTTTTATAAAATGAATAAGGAATCGTACCCAGGAATAATAGTTACCTTCATATAAGGGCATATAGCATAACTGCCCTTAGAATAATGAAGCTAAAACACTCAGCATAGTGGATTACAAATAATAATCACTCAAAAATATTTGCTATGATGGCAATGATTTAATCCTTAATCTTAAAAACATTCATAGTCCATCCTTTGATCCCTGGATATTTTTTAATGAGACATTTTAATGTATGGAGGGTTTTAAATAGTGATTCATAGTGTTCAGGATGCAGTACTCTCTGGGGATATCTATGAAGGGGAAGAGGAGAGAGCAAGAATTGCATCTCATCTAGAGCCATAACCCAAATTTATGATCTTTACATGTTGTGCCTCGAAGAAAGATTTTATTTGAAAATAGAATTCTATAGCTAAAATATGTTTTGTAACTCACAACTGCTCTAAGATATCATCTTTATAGGTCTAGGTAAATCATAAATGAAACACCTGAAATAAAACAAAAAATATAGCAAGTGTATGGTGCTTGTTACAAGTGGGCTGAGCAAAGAGCATAGGTGAATAATGTCATACATCCTATTGCTCTAGGAAAGCAATTCATAGTTACCACTGTACTGATCACATTTCAGCAGTGTCATTTTTATAGAGTGAAGACAACATTGTTATATTATGATGCTATTAAGCATATCAAATATCATATGTTTAAAGGACCAAAGATGCATATCTTTTTTCATTATAAAAGCATCGTATTATTTCTTTCACAAGTGGAATCAGAGCACTGACAGATAATATAGCAATTTATGAACTGTGGACAAAAATAAGAGCATATAAGCACAATCATATTAGGATTCCAGCTATGCTTATCTCATTATCTCAGTCAGAGCAGAAGACATTTCAAGATGTTTATGTACAGAGAATGTTAACTGTTTTCAAAAGATCGTTTTTAAATATTTCAAGATAAGAATTTCATAAAATTTGTATGTAGAACACAGGTAGGGTTCTGGAAAAAGCTTTGGTACTTTCCCAAACATTTACATGAATATAATTAAGCTATAATATATGGCACGTTTTGTTTTTCTCAACTGCTGAATTACAAAAGAGAATGTAATTTTGCCAATCATCTTTTAGATAGTGCTAGTTTAAGCTTGCAAGAAAAGAACTAGCATCAGAAAGCATCAAATGTTAGGATGAAGGATAGGAAAATGTTCATGAAACTTAGAAAATAATTACTGTCATCTGACTAGATGTATTTCCACTGAATTTATTCACTAATTTCCAATTTTTTTGTTTGCTTTTTTTAAAAAAACAAATATTAGCTTTCAATTGGGCATCTTCCCTGTAATTTTACCTTATCATCTTTAAAAATTACAGAGAAGAAAAGAAGACCCTTTTGAAAGAATTTATTAAAAAGTTTTGTATTTCCCTACTCTTTACATAATTGATTTCTGGTGTTAATAATTCTTATTTAGTTAAAAAAGAAGTTGACATACCAAATCAAACAGAAATAGTGAGCAAAATTTATTTCATCTCCTTGACCTTCCAGGAAAGGGTAGATGTTTTTTCATTGAGGAACTATGACAGAACTGTCAAAAGAACATATATATAACTAAATGAATTATAAAATATATGACATTATTAGTTATCATGTAATATGATAAAAATCATACGGCTTTATGCAAGCTTTATTATGATATTATCATGGTCAGGTGCTCTGTGACACTTTCTGCACTAATATTCATGTCATACCCATGTAAATTTCATTTGTAGAAGAAAAAAATAGTGTCAACAAAGAGAAACTTAAGAAGGAATTAATTATAATCAGTGCAAATGCATTTTAAAAATATACATATTTTAAAAGTAGTCAAAAAAGGCTCACTAGCAATTTAGGGAAGAAATGAGAATCATTAAGTTACTCTAAATATGGCCTCGGCACAGGCTTCAAGTCTAGTCTCTCAGGCGTATGGAAGAACAGGAGTATATTCATATATAATACATTACAGTTGATATTGTGAGTAGAAGGAAGGAGATACAGACTGAGATAATGAGATGCTGGAATTAGCAGATAATGATATTAAAGAAGCTATTATAGTTGTGCTAAATGATGTAAAAAGGATACTGATTGTAGTTGATAGTGTGATTAAAGGAATAGCAGGAAAATGACTGGAGCACAGAAAATACCTATGCTTTGGGGCATATATAAATTCCTACAAGATATGGATTGATGGGAAACCTTTATAACTCTACATAGAATTATGCATATTCATGCCAATTAATGAATGGAAAAAATGACTTAAGACAAATCTAAAATGGTACAATAGACCCTTGAACAACTTGTGTGTTACAGGCACTGATCTTCTGCACAGTCAGAAATCCGTGTGTAAATTTTGACTCCCCCCAAAACTTAATTACCAATAGCCTGCTGTTGAATGGAAGTCTTATTGATAACATACATAGTACATTAATATATTTTGTATATCTATTACATATTTTATTCCTACAATAAAGTAAGCTGGAGAAAAGTGTTATTAAAAATCATAAGGAAGAGAAAATATGTTTAGCATTCATTAAGTGGAAGTGAACCATCATGAAGGTCTTCATCTTCATTGTCTTCATGTTGCACATGCTGAGGAGGGGGAGAAAGAAGATGGGTTGGTCTTGCTGTCTCAGGGATGGCAGAGGTGGAAGAGGTGGAGGAAGTGAAAAGGAGGCAGGAGAGGCAGGCAACACAGTATAACTTATAGAAATACATCACAAATTCCGTCTGACATTTTTGCTTTTTGTTTTCTCTAAAAATATTCCTACATGGTCCTAATCTTTCTTCCACTGTTTGCTTTAGCTTCAGTGCCCGCATCATATAATAGAAAAGTGCATGTTGTAAAGGCAATCAAAAGAGGTCTTCAATAAGCAGAACCCTTTTGTCAGATTGTCTAATTTCAATTTGTTTTCTGGAACTATTTCTTCTGCATCTTTCTCATTGCCTGACATTTGTTTGGAAGCACTCATTTCCATTGAGTTGTCTTCTGATAATTGGTTTGGTGTCCTTGTGCTCTTGAATGTCTCCAAGATGCATATCTTGAAACCCTTCACCCCACCCCTACCTCTTTTTGTCATATCCGCAATCTCTTTCATGATTTCTTGATGAGCTCTATCATACATCCTGTGAAGTCATGCACAGTATCTGGACACTTGTTTTTT
>CAUYRT010035269.1:0-20850 GCA_963574885.1 Lepilemur ruficaudatus | reverse complement strand
GATGCCTCCCAGTTTGTTCTTTTTGCTTAAGATTGCTTTGGCTATACGGGATCTTTTCTGGTTCCATACAAAGTGAAGAATTATTTTTTCTAGGTCTGTAAAGAATGAAGATGGTACTTTGATGGGGATTGCATTTATTCTGTAGATCACTTTAGGTAATACTGATATTTTAACAATATTGATTCTACCAATTCATGAACAAGGCAGATTTTTCCATCTTTTTCCATCTTCTACAATTTCTTTTTTTAGTGTTTTGTAATTCTCCTTGTATAAGTCTTTCGTATCTTTTGTTAAATTTACTCCTAGAAATCCAAGTAGGTGCAGATGAGATCAAACTCTAGCTCTTCACTGATGATATGATATTACATCTAGAAAACCCCGTGCGTTCTTCCAAGAGACTCCTTGATTTGATAAATGAATTTGGTAAAGTCTCAGGTTATAAAATCAATATACACAAATCAGAAGCATTCATATATGCCAGAAATAGTCAAGCCGAAACTCAAATCAAAAAGGCAATACCTTTACTATAGCCATCTTAACCATTTTTAAGTGTACAGTACAATACCATTAACTATATGCATGTTGTTGTCAATAGATCTGTGTAACTTTTTTATCTTACAAAACTGAGATTCCATATCCATCAAACAGCAACTCCCATTGTCCCCTCCCCACAGCCCCTGGCAACTACCATTCTTCTTTCTGTTTCTAAGAGTTTGACTACTTTATTTTTATTTTTATTTTTTTACAGAGATAATATAGTATCTGTAACTTTGCATATTGTTGGGGGGAAAATAACACACGGGGAGAAAATAATTTCGATATTTCCTTTAGTAGAATGATGTAGTGTTTACCTTTTTGTAACGTGCTTATTTCCTTTAGCATAAGGTTCTTAAGTTTCATCCATGTTTTTATGACAGGATTTTCATAAGACTGAATAGTATTTCATTCAGATATAGATATATATCTATATCTATATAGATATATATCTATATCTATATATATAGATATATATATAGATATTCATATAGATATATATCTATATCTATATATATCTATATATATCTATATCTATATATATATACCTCATTTTCTTTATCCATTCATCCATCAGTGGATACTTAGGTCTTCTACTTCTTGGCCATTGTGAATAATACAATGAAGATAGGTGAGAACATCTCCTCAAGATCTCATCTTCAATTATTTTTGATGTATACTCAGAAGTAGGATTGCTGGATCATACGATAATTCTAATTTTTTGAGGAACTCCATGCTGTCTTCCCTAGTGGCAGCACCATTTTACATTCCCACTAACATTGCACATTTTCTCCACATCCTCACCAATACTTTGCTATGTGGTGATGGTGTTTTTAATAGCAGTCATCTTAATGGATGTGAAGTGATACTTCATTGCGGTTTTGATTTGCATTTCTCTGATGATTAGTGATTTGAGCATCTTTTCATATACATGTTGGACGTTTGTATATCTTCTCTGGAGAAATGTCTGTTCAAATCCATTGCTGATTTTTTATTGGATTATTTGGTTTTTTGTTGTTGAGTTGTGGGAGTTCGTTATGTATTCTGGCTAATGACCCTTTATTGGATATATGGTTTGCAAATATATCCTCCCATTCTGTAGATGAGGGGATATATTTTTACTCTTGTTGATGGTTTTCTGCACAGAAGTTTTTAAGTTTGATGTCCCAATTGTCTGCTCTTGCTCTTTTTGTCTGTGCTTTTGGTGTCTTATCTAAGAAGTCATAACCAAATCCAATGTCATGAAGCTTTTCTTCTAGGAGTTTATAATTTCAGGTCTTATATTTAGGTCTTTAGTATATTTTGAGTTAATTTTTGTATATGATGTAAAATGAAGGTCTAACTTCATTTTTTTATATATAGATATCCAGTTTTCATATTATTTGCTTTTGACATACCTTAGTAAATTAGATTTTCAGTCCTTCCTTCCTTCCTTTTCTTCCATCCTTTCTTTCATCCTTACATCTTTCTAACGTGTAATACTAGGTAGATCTACTCCAAACCTGATATATCTAAAACCTAACATGTTTGTAATGATATTTTATAACTCATCAAAGTCATAAATAAAACAATTAACTGAATTAAAACTTCTAAACACCGGTAAAGGAGGTTCTGTTTGCATATTCTCTCAATTTTTAGAAACTTTTCTGTTTTATATGATCTTTTTTCTGAAGAAAACTATCATCTTAGTGTTTGTAACTACCTGTTATTTTAGATCAGTACTTCTGCTTTTATTTTTCATCTGAAGGTGTTAGTTTCAGGAAGAAAAGGGTAAGTATTAATCCAGGAATGCAAAGATGATTTAATATTGGAAATATGTTCATGAGTGAATATCATTATAAGGTATAGTAAGAAAGAACCTTTTCAGAAACTTTTCTTGCTGCTTTCCAAATATACTCTTCTACTAATCTATATTCTAGAACTGTATTGTATGAGCCTTGATGGGGGCAGGTGCTACTTTTTTGCTTGCTTTTTTCAACTTATATAATATCTGATATGTAAGAAGAACTCACTAAATATTTCAATAATGAAGAATTAATATACCAGGGAAACTGTTCCTTGAATGTTTTAACTTAATGTGCAACCTTCTCCAGGATCTTTTTAGGAAATAATTTGATTATATTTTCATGAACATTTTCAATTTGTTTTGAATTATTAGTGAATTTATTTTCTGTTTCTTGAATCAGTGTAAATAATTTTAACTATCTTAGGAAATAGTGCAATTTCTTGAGATGTTCGAACTTATTGCTGTGAGTGTTGGTGTGTATATATGCATACACATACATATTATTTTTAAAAATTGCTAAATCCATTTCATTATTTTTTGTTCTCTTTTTTGATTAGTTGTCAGAATTGTTTTAAAATTTTTTCCAATTAACTGATGTCGTCCTTATGAATTTACTTTTTTCTCATTCTCTCATTCTTTTTCTATTCACTGAATTTCCTGCCTTTTTTCTATATTTTTTTTTCTTCCTGATGCTTTCTTTAGATTTTTATTTGCTTTCATTTTTCCTGATTTCTTAAGTTGAATACAATTGCTTTATATTTACTTGCATTAATACTGAAACTATTCTAAGTCTGTGAATTTTTAAGTTGAATATAACTTTGACTTTAGTTCATAATTTTATCTCAAAATCATATCAGTGTTTTTGTTATTTTTCAAGTAGTCTGTATTTGTATATGACTTTATTAATTTGCATTATCTTTAGTATAGTGCCTTTAAGAAAAATTAAGTTGTTTGGTTTCCTTACTAGTAATGTCGTGTTTTATTGACTAATGCTCAGAAAATTTGGCCTAGTCTGTGATAATTTTTTATAAATGTTTCATAAATGTAAAAAGCTTTCATTTTAAAAGTGTAAATTTGATACTTAGTACTTCAATAGCATATTTTTATTTTAAACAAAAAAGTCTTTTTATTTAAGAAATAACAATGAAAGGAAAGCAGTAAGGTCTATATTGCCTATTTTTTGTAGCAGGCATTCTGAAAGTATTGATTTGAATTATATTTTTTCATTTTATGTTAGAAACCATTTTGGAAGAAAGATTTTCATTTTAAAACGGCCTAGTAAAATAACATGGACAGAAAAATCCACATTATATATGTAGTTTTTACATTGGAATTCTTTTGGGGAGAGCTTATTTTGCTGTTTTTCCAGTAACTTGAAAATTTTCTTTTATCATTTAAAAATATGATATAAACATATCTTGTGCATGTGGATGAACTTTTTTTTTTTTATTGAGTACTAGTCCAATATACAATTTCAATTCCTGGGTTTGTATTTGTGTTTATAAGCCTTGCAATGTTAGGTAATACCCACTTTAACTTTGGACTAATGTGCAAGGAAGATTAGTTGATATTATATGTGAATGGTATGTCGAAGTCCTCATGGAAATTAGCAACTAGTGAGGAAAAACTGGCATATTAAATTCAAACACCCACCCTATAACAATCAGTATCATATTGTAAATTGTAAATAGTGATTTCATTTCAGTAAAAAAAAAAATTCCTAAATGATCATATAAAACTTGGTTATTTTGAATATCATTCGTTGTGTAGATTTTTTAATTTGAAAAATTATTTTATATTTATAATTGAGATGAATTATTGTGTATAAGGAGTTTAAAATTAGTTTTATATTTATACATTTTCAAATAATAAAATAATTTAAGTCAAACTTGTGAAGTAGTAGAAAATATTCTTCAACGTATGTTCTCAAATATGTTAAATACTTATTTATTTCATTTGTAAGATTTTAGCAACAGGAAATCTATTAATTTTTTTCTTTAGTCACCTCCCGGTTTAAAGAAGAATTTAATGCGTACTTACGAGTCTTGGACTCCTGAGCAAATTAACAGAAAAGATAATATACATCGAGCTCAGGCTCTCTTCAGTTTTGCATGGTTTCATGCTGCATGTCAAGAAAGAAGAAATTATATTCCACAAGTAAGTAAGAACATGTCTTGGATGTATTTTAAGCTTTACATTTTTTTATTTTAGAACTTTTTACAATTTAGTATAAATAGCTAGGATTAGTCATAATTTGGCTCATGACTTGTAAATTTATATCTCCAATCTGATCTTTTCTGGCTAATCTTCTAGACAGTATATGGTTACCTACTTTACATTTCATTGAATTAAAGTATTAAGAACAATTTATGGCCCATCATAAGGCCCCAGTGAGTGTTAGGTATTGCCATGGTTTATGACTCCCAGACATCTCAAACTTAAAAAACTGAAGTCCCATACCAATTTTTTCTTTAGTATATTCTTTTGACAAAAAGGCATCGATATCCCTCTACTTCTTCCAGTGAAAAACCCAAGAGTTGTTCTTGGTATGTTTTATTTCTTAGCTTTCCTATCCAATCCATTATCAAGTTTTATTGATTCTGCTTCCAAAATATAACTCAAATGTGTGCACTTTTCTTCACCGTTTTTTCCAACCTCCATCACCTCTCACCTGTATTGACTTTCTGAGCCAGCCTTCTAACTGTTCTTCCTGCTTTTTGCATTTAGCAGCCAGAATTATCTTCCTAATATATGAGTTTGATTATTTCATTACTTTGCTTAAAATCCATAAAATGGCTTTCTATTGTAATTGGGAAAAAATATGGCAGATTTTTGCCATAGTTCAAAAGAAAAGACCTGCCTATCTCTTCAACCTCACCTGGGGCCCTTTTGTCTCTTATACTCTATACTTCAGTCATGCTGGGCTTCTTTATGATCTTGAATCCATCAAGCTTTTTTTCACCATAGGCTCTTGCTGCTGTTGTTAGCACCACCAATAAATTGCATTTTTTCCATTGCCTTGGCAGTCATATCTGATACTGATGGTCAGTTTTTCTTGCCAAATGCCTATCTCAGCCATAAACTGCATCACTCTTTCATCTTTAAATTTTTCCCTTCCTCTTTTTTCAACTTTGCCCACGTCTGTTGGGGAAAGTATCTCCACAAACTGCCTTCCCTCCTCACCCTAACCCCCTTTTAGCCTCCCTCTCTATTTCAGTTACATGTTTAAATAAGAGCATAAGTTCTGGAGTTAGACTTGGATTTGAGTCCTGACTCCAGAATTTCTTGATGTGTGACCTTGGGTCAATTGCTTTAACCCCAATAAATACCAGTTTCCTCAACTGTAGAATGGGAATAATGATTATATTTACCTTTATTGTGGGTATTAAATGAAATAGTAAATGTTTAGGAGTGCTTAACACAGCGACTGACATGTAGCCCATCAATATTTGTCAAACAGATGAAATGGTGAACAATAAAAGGATTGTGTTGTTTCTACAATTTGCATACTGTGCTTATGGGAAAGGTACACTTATTATTTTCATTTTACAAAGGAGGAAAAGGCATTTCATTTATGATAATTTAACTTGCTCAGTGAATCACACCTAAAAAGCTATAGAGCTCCAAAATGGCTAGGCTCATCTTCCTCTAAATTCTTTGCCTCTAACTTCTCTGATATCCATACTTAGCTTAAGGTATCAGTTAATCCTGACTGATTAATGAAGATTACTGATACTGATGGACCTTTATTGAGAAAATTAGATTTCAATATATGTTAAGTGATACATGCACATGGTATAAATTTAAAAGCCATAAAAAGATTTACAGTGAAAACTTAGTTTCCTTCCTCCTTATCCCCTTGCCACCCACTATTTTCTATTCTCAGGGGATCCACTGTTAAAAGTTTCTTGGGTGTGCTTTATGTTATATAAAACTACAAACATTTTATGAATTTATATATATATACACATATGTTCTTTTAACTCAAATGGTAGCATATTGCAAACACAGTTCTGAACCTTGCTTTTTGTTTCTTTGAAACTGAGTTTCCTTTTGCTCCTTTAGCTCACTGCAACCTCAAACTCTTGGGGAAAAGTGATCCTCCTACCTCAGCCGCCTAGTAGCTGGGACCACAGGTGCACATCACCATGCCCAGCTAATTTTTTCTGGTTTTTGTAGAGACAGGGTCTCGCTCTTGCTCAGGCTAGTCTTGAACTCCTGACCTCAAGCAGTCCTCCCGCTTTGGCCTCCAGAGTGCTAGGATTATAGGCATGAACTACTGTGCCTGAGCTGAACTTTGCTTTTTAAACAATATGTCTGAGATTGTTAATATCAGTACCTACTTAATGTCTGATTTGAAAATATTATTTGTATTACATTATATCAATTTTTAACAGTTTTCTATTGTTGGATGTGCATACAATTCTTTTCAACTTTTGCTATTACCAAAAAGGAATGTTGCAACAGATATCTCTATATGTGCTTCCTTTGATACTTATTCACAGTGGCCAATTCTTAAATGTGGAATGTTTGGGCTAAAGGATATGTATATTTTTTAAAATTTGTAATTATTACCAAACTTGCTCCCTGTAGAGGATATAGCAGTTCACTTTCCCACAAAAAAAGTTTGATAATGTCCCTTTTTTTACATGATAAATTTGATCTTATAAAAATCGTAACATTGGAGGTAAAAGTAGACAAAATATAGAATACTATTTAATAAGACTTTGTTTTTAGTTGGAGAAAGTTTAGTTAAAATATTATGGGAATTTCGTTAACTGTTTATGGGTACATGTCCCATACAGATATTTAATTCTTAAATATTATAGCTTAGTGAAGTTTAAACCTTCTGTTTTCATAATATTCATTTTTAGAAATAATTATCCAAATGTTATTGATCCCCAAATTTATACATTTAGCCCAGATCAATTTTCTAAGCTCTAGGTTTATATATCAAACAACTGCCCTATCCAGGTGTATGTCTCAAAGATAACTGAAAATTTACGTATTCTGGATAAAGTCCTAGAAGTACTAGCTTCCCAAGAGCACAGATTTTTGTCTCTTCATTTTTTTTTGAGATAGAGTTTCATTGTGTTGCCCAGGTTGGGGTATGGCGGCCTCATCATAGCTCACTGCAACCTCGAACTCCTGGGCTCAAGTAATCCTCCTGCCTCAGTCTCCCAAGTAGCTGGGACTACAGGCATGTACCACCACGCCAGCTAATTTTTGTATTTTTTGTAGAGACAGGGTCTCGCTTTTGCTCAGGCTGGTTTTGAACTACTGGCCTCAAACAATCCTCTCACCTTAGCCTCCCAAAGTGCTAGAATTACAGGTGTGAGCCACCACACCCAGCCGATTTTTGTCTCTTTTGTTGTTTGCTACATTGTCATTGACCAAAACAGTGCCTGGTATAGATCAGGTACTCCATAAGTTTCTGTTTAATGAATTTTGTTTAGTCATCTCATAATTGTTTAGTGATCTCATAATATTTCTTCCCAAACTTCATGCTCTTTCAATATTTCACTTATTAATGAATGACCACCATCCATTTAACTAAGGTATAACCTTAGAAGTCATTCTTAACAGCTCTTTTTTGGTATCTTCACTTCCCCTTACAATCCAATGCAAAAATTCTGTTAGTTTTCTTTTCCTAACTAGTTCTCAAATCTGTCTACTTTTATCTGTCTTTCTGTATCAAACTGCTCCCCATCAGGGTGACTTTCCCTTACCTCTTTGATTAGGTCAGATCTCTTTTATGTATATATGTGTGTATATGCATACATATATGTGTATGTATGTGTGTGTGCATATAAACACACAAACAATTCAAGTATGTTTCTTTCCATCAAAGTTACTATAGTTTATAGTTGTATATGTATTTGAATGATTGTCTCTACTATACTCTTGCCCACAGTTGACTGAAAACTACATAAAGACAGATTATTTATGTTTTAATTTATTCTTATATTGCCAGATAAATGCACATTTTAAAAATATTTTTGAGTGAGGAATGAATAAAATATTTATCAGTATTCCTAAATAATATCCAAGCCTAAATATATTTTAATTTGAACTTATTTTATTACATAGGACTAATAAGTTACAGTCAATGGAAGCCCCATAGAAATTATTTTTAATTATGTTTTATATTATTCTCTACACAATATAGTGCCCTATGAATGTTCTATTTATATAAACATTGTAGCTATTAGTTATAGGTATGATTTTATTTGGTTCAAATAGGAATGCTTTGTGGTTCAATATGAATGAATATACAGGCAATATTGCTTTTACAGATAATATTTTATGTTTGTGGAAAAAATTATAGGAAATATCTCAATGTGTACACAGTAAGTAGAATAAAAAATTTACTATACCAATTTGTTCTCTCTGTCTGACTATATTGCCACGTACTTAAATGATTGAAACTAATATATAAAGTACTTTTCATGCTGTGGTCACTAAATTTGTTCTTTAAAAAATTCACTTTAGATTTATTGTGTATATCTTTTATTAAAAATTCTTAGGAGTTGTATTTTTTTTAGTATATATTGCTAGTTTTATTTAAGATTATAAGGACAGTGATGCATACGTATATATCTTTGAACATTGCTTAGTTCTTTACTATTTTTTAAATTTGTTTTGACAGGGCTGGACCAAGTTTTATGAGTTTTCTTTATCAGATCTTCGGGCTGGGTACAACATTATTGATAGACTCTTCGATGGTAAGTTCTAATGCTGAAAATTTTTATCTCTGGTGTTAATGAGAATTTTTATTTGTGGTCCTATTAACTGTGGTTTCTTTAGAAGTGGCTTACCTCCCTATCACAAAATTTGAGTTTTGTTTTTTATATTCTGACTGCCATGCCTGTGTTATCTGAGAGTTCTTACAGTATCTATTGTGGTCGTTGGTTTTTATATAACCTGTTAGATTTTTGATTCATTTATAGCTTTCTGGAAGCAGAAGGCTAGAAAGACCTTGTCTTCGCTTTGTGGCCTTCAAAATGTTTCAGACTTCAACTGAATGATTCAGGTATCTTTCAAGGGAACTGTTAAAATTTCAGGAGTATAGCAGAATAAGGTCAGTAACAAAGATTTGTGGGTTCACAGTGGAATTATTAAGTAGGATTCAAGTAATAGATTGAAATAGTGCAGCAAATAAGACAATCTTATCTCCTAAGGCCATCTAGCTCTCTGTCTGCTTGAAGACAGGAACAGTCCAATCTCTAAAGCTTATTGTGCAGGGCCAAGGCAAGAGAACACTAGAGTTCCGATCAATGATGGGTTAGAGAATAGAATATGTTCACAGTAGTCTCAAACGTAAGAATGTTTTAAAACTTGAAAACAGAACTCTCAATTTCTTTCTCTTGCCTACCCGCAACCCTGCCACGCTGCCACCCTGCCAAAGCACTGTTCTCTGAGTTTGCCCCATTTCGGTAGATGACCCCCTGCCCATTGGTGAAACTGTTAAAGCTCAAAGCCTATTAGTCACCATGGATTCTTTCCATTTTCTCATCCTCAAAAATCCAGTGCTTTGGCAATTTCTGTCCTTTCCATTTTGAAATCACATCATGATTCTATTCCCTTCATTTCAGCTTCATTAATGCCTTGGCAGTCCAAGCAATACCTTTTTTACCTGGTTGTCTTACTTCCACTTTAGCGCCTTTTCAAACATTCTTCAGTCTGTAAATAAGTTTACTTTTTAGAAAAGCGATCCAAAGCATGTAATTTCCCCATTTAAAACCTTCTGCCACATTTGTCGTCTTTCTGTTCCTCAAAGAAGCTAGATTTTTGTTCCTACCAGAAGATTTTAGTAGGTGTTTTTGTGTTTGAAATACTTTCATCTTATATCTTTATATGACTTCTTCCTATTATTCACCTATCAGCTTACATGTATCTTCTTCCGAAGAGCTTTTTCTTACCATGAATCTAATCTAGTCATTCTCTATCCCTTTGTTTTATTCTTTGAATACATTAGCACAACCTAATGTATTAGGCTTATCTTCTTGTTTATTCATTTTCTTATTTTGTTTCTCTCTTCCCACTAGAGTGTAATCTGCATTAAACTGAGGTCTTTGTCTTGTTTACTGTGTATATACTTAACACCTGTAACAGTGCCCAGCCCATTATAGGCACTCAATTCTCTGAGTTAATGGCATCAGAAATTATTCTGTAATTTTTCTTTGACAAAAGGATAAGGATGGGCAGCTACATTATGGTTAATTCCCATTTTAATTTCAATTCTTTTAATTTTTAATTTTTTTTTTTTTTTTTTTTTTGAGACAGAGTCTTACTCTATTGCCTGGGCTAGAGTGCTGTGGCGTCAGCCTCGCTCACAGCAACCTCAAACTCCTGGGCTCAGGTGATCCTCCTGCCTCAGCCTCCCAAGTAGCTGGGACTAGAGGCATGTACCACCATGCCTGACTAATTTTTTCTATGTATTTTTAGCTGGCCAATTAATTTCTTTCTACTTTTAGTAGAGATGGGGTCTCGCTCTTGCTCAGGCTGGTTTTGAACTTTTGACCTTGAGTGATCCTCCTGCCTTGGCCTCCCTGAGTGCTAGGATTACAGGTGTGAGCCACCACGCCTGGCCTAATTTTTATATTTTTGAGGGTAAAAAAACCCTTTTTAATGAAGTACAACATATGTACAAAAAGTACTTGTAAGATTACAGCTTAATGTTATTTCACAAACCGAACACACCCATGTAGTCATAGTCAGCATCTTAATCCAGAAACAGAACATTACCAATACCTCAGTCTACCCCATGTAATGCTGCCTTCTAGTCACTACCAGCCCCCAGCTTCCTCATCCCTGCTCCTGAGGTAGATACCAGACACCTAACTATATAGATTAGTTTTGCCTGTTTTTGTAAAACTGGAAACATGCAGCATGTATGTTGGGTCTTTAGGTTTTTCTGTTAACATTATATTTGGTAGATTTATCCATATGGTTGCACATAGCTGTCCATTTATTCTCAGTGCTACATAGTATGCTATTGTGTGATTATACATTTTCTGTTGATAGACGTGGATAGTTTTCAGTTTGGGATGATTATGAGTAATGCTACTGTATCTTCAGGTGAACATATGGATATATTTCTGTTGGATATATATGTAGGAGTATAATTGCTAGGTCATAGGATATATATTTGTTCACTATTATTAGTTAGTGTCAGATAATATTCCAAGTGAATTTTTTTGTTTAAAATATTTCTTTGAATTTTACATCTGAAAAGTGCACATAAATGTACAGTTCAATATATTTTCATAAATTGAACCTATGTAACCAGCATAAAAATGAAAAATTAAAGTATTTTCAGCATTCCAGAAGCACTTCCTCCCTACTCCTTTCTCTGTATGACCCAACATTCCCCCAACCCATGCAAGGGTAACTACTTTTCTGACTTCCACAAGGTATCATTTTTAATGTTTGGTACAGAATTTTTTGGATGATACAGACTAACACTGCTAATACTTTAGCTTGCGTAGAAACTTGGTAATTTTCCAAAATCTTTTTGAACTTTTATTTGACTTTATAATACCACTATGAGGCAAGTATTATTAGTGCCCTTTTGCAGATGATGAAGCCAAAACAGAGAGTTTGAATGATTTATCATTGTGTTTCAAGTTGTGATGTATTAATAATTAATAGCATCCTGTGACCTTTATATGTATCACACCATTAAATGGTAAATAAAAGGCAGATGCTTTAAAATGATATTGAATCTCATGGCAAAAATCTGACTGTAAAAACCTTATGATTACAAATTTTGCTGATGTCAAGGGGCTTCCGTATATGTAGAATTCAGTGTGAAAATGAGATAAAGTTCTAATTATCAGGGTCAATTTGTATAAAGTGATCACTATGCAACCCAGAGCAAGTTTCTTAATCTTTAAACCTGCGTTTCCTGAACTGTAAAATAGAAATAGTAGTAGGCACTACCTCAGTTTAATTGTTGAGACATTTAATGAGAAAAACCACATGAAGCATTTAAAATTTAGTACATTTAATGTATTGAGTTAATCTATCAATAATTGTTGACTGTTATTGTTTTGCTAGTGTCGTAATTTAAGTTCTATTCATTTCCTTTTATCCTGAATGACATTAAAATTGTTTTGAGAACAATGAGTAGAAGAAGAAAAATTAGACAGATGCAGTGGCTCATGCCTGTAATCCTAGCACTTTGGGAGGCTGAAGCAGGAGGATTACTTGAGCTCGGGAGTTCAAGACCAGCCTGAGCAAAAGTGAGACCCTGTCTCTACAAAGAAAAAAAAATACAAAAATTAGCCAGGCGTGGCAGAGTGTGCCTATAGTCCCAGCTGCTCAGGAAGCAGGAGGATTACTTGAGTCCAGGAGTCAGAGGTTGCAATGAACTATGTTGACGCCACTACACTGTAGCCCAGGCAACAGAATGAGACTCTGGTGAAGCAAAAAAAGAAAAGATTTTTTTTATAAAATATTGCATATAATGGCTGACTCTTCTATTTTATAAGTTGAAAGGTACACTAATATGTCTGTATTCCTTAGTGACTGACTTATCAATGACTGGCATATCCATTACTCATGTATCATTTAGTGAGTATCAAGGCAGAACTAGAAAATTGAGTCCTGCCAAAGGCCTTTGTTATTTAGCCACTGTTAACAATAAGATTACAGGCAGAAAACAAATGTAATTATTCCTCCACTATGTAGGTGCCCTTAGCAACTGCAGGAGGGAACCTAAATAACTTATGTCCCACGGCATGTAGTAATACTGCCATACAGAGATTTTTGTGATTATCTCTAAATGTTATAGTAATGCAATGGAACAAAATTGTTAGTAATCCTAACAACAAAGTTAAGTAGGTAGTTTTAGTTATGTGTTTCATGTATTTACTGCAGATGTGAAATTTAATTATTACATTGCAACATTACCAATGAATTGCTACCACGAGGATGTGTCTGTTGCAAAATGAAATAATCTTACAGAAGAAGCTCCTTTGTGTTTTTTATACTACATTTCTGTTACAATAGAAAATGGATAGTTGACTGTGTAAATAATCACGATGCTTAGAAGACTATAATGTATGAAGGTGTTATGTAGAGTTTCCCTATTAATCAGATTATTTTATGAACTGCATGTTTTCATCAAACATTGTATAAAATGATGTTTGCATAGGTTCTTTTAAGGCATTTTAATTAGCTGGTATTGTATGGCTCTGGATTCAGAGCACCTCATTTCCAATTCAGATCTGTGGGATTGTATACCTTTCTCATTTTGGTGACCCAGCCTCCCTATGCCTTAATTTCTCCATGTGTGTAATAGTATAATATTAATACTTCTATGTTTGCTATAAGGATTGAGTTTATACATGTACAATATTTGGAAAATTTCACTTGATTAAATAATTTCAATAAATATTAGTTTCTGCTATTAATGTTCATTTAAAGAAATGATTTAGTTGTATTAAGTATATGTTGCTATATCCTGAAAAGATAACCGGAGCCAGTAATTTAGTTAACAATTTAGAAATGAAATTAATAAAGGGGTTTTTTTTAATTATAGGTACCAAAGATGTACAGTGGGAATTTGTGCATGGTTTACTTGAAAATGCTATTTATGGAGGACGTATAGATAACTATTTTGACCTTAGAGTTCTTCAGTCATACCTGAAACAGTTTTTTAATTCTTCAGTAACTGATATATTAAACCAAAGGAACAAGAACATTTTTCCATATTCCATATCTCTACCAAAATCCTGCAGCATTTTGGTAAGTAACATTAGTCATTTTCAATCAATTACTGGATAGACACTTGAATCATTTCTTACATTGTTAAATATGTTATTTCTTTTCAAATGCACAAGTAATTATTTTCAGTTTATAATATTATTTTTATTCCCAATATGTGGCCTGATTCTCCAAACTCTAGTTAAGTGTCCTATAAACTTTTGGGTATTTACTGAAGACTGATTGATCGTAATGACAATAAACTAGCTTGTAGGCAAATCTTGAAGGGAGTAGCCAAGGAAAATTCAAAGACTGTAGGACTACAGTAAAGAACCGGAATAGGAGAATATGCTACTTCCTAGTGGGTATGAGTGTACTCTGTTATGTTGAAGAATATGAAAGAAGTCAAATATTATTTAACAAGTATCTATCTTCAGTTTCTGGCTTGTAAATTGAAAGCAGGTCTAAATATATAAAAGGGATTTGCTTTATCTGTCTTTCCCAGCAATGTTTTTGTTTATGTGTATTTATTTTAGCTAGCTGTAGCTTTTTGCCTTGAGTCTTCGCATAAAAGCCTACTAGAATGCAGTCATCCTTTCCAGAACATAGTATTAAATATAGCCCAAAGATTTCAATTTTAGTTTATATTTGTATAAATGCCCAAATAATATTTTTATTACAGAGTATAATAATTATACATTTCTTTACCAGTTACAAAGATATATATCTGTTCAATTGTGTAATTCTCTGTGCTATTTTAAGTATCCCATCTGTTTTGTTTTTTAGTATCTTTCATTTACTCAGCCATTCAATAATACGTATTGAGCATCTGTTCAATGTTAGCCCAGGTCCGGGCACTGTTGATACAGGGAAGCATCTATGGAGTTTACCTTCTAGTAGGAGAACCTTAGAGTGAATGAGCAAACAGTATATCAAGTATTTATCATGTATTTATTGTAGGTAGTATACCCCAACTTAGGGTACATTATCCAGACTTCCTACAGCCTACATTACTTTTGCCTGTTTTTGCACTATTTATATAAATAGGATCGTATAGTATATATTCTTTTGTGTCCAAATAAGGGTAAATCAGTCTGAAAATGCAGCTACTAATTATTTACCTAACATATCAGTGTAGTTCTAGGTAAACAGAAGACTCTAGAAAACAGAAGACTCTTTTCATTTAGATGAAAAGATTTCATAGCTATTTTGAAATCAACAAAGTGTATAACTCTACAAAGAGTAATAGTTTTAAATGTATAGGATGATTTATAAGAATCACTGTTTAGCTTTCTATCTAATTGAGTTAGAAGGAGACGCCAAAAGTTTCCCAGGATGATGAGAAAACATACACATGCATTTTTACATGCACACACATACATGCATATATACATAAACTCATATACATGTACATATACATTTATACATGTGTACATTGCGATTGAATACCTTGAGGAAGTTTAAAAATGTTGAGCTAAAGGAAAGGAAGACTTGCCAAGGACAGCATGACTTTCAAAATTTGACATATTTACAGGTCCTGAGCTTCTTGGAACCTAACTGTCTCTTTGGAAATACTTCAGGGGCAGATTCCAAGAATGAGAAAGGATGATGGGAAGCCAGAGAATTAGTCTCCCCACCCTTACTTCAGCAAACATAGTTTAGATGCATATGCAATAAACTGCCTTAAAATAACTTGTCTCTTCATGAAAACAAGCAAACCAATTCCCATCTTTGGGCCAAGCTGAATAAATCTTTTTAATCTATACTTGGTTTTTCGTCTAAAGTCATTAATGAGTAAATAAAACTATTCAGATGAATGTTTAGCAAGTCAAGCTTATGCAGTGGTTAGTGTAATTCTTAGAATGAAATGATAGGATTATCAATGCATTTTATCACAGCTCTCCAGCAAACTGAAGACTAACTGTGCAATTGCTTTGTAATAATTACAAAGCAGTGCTTGCATAACCAGGTGTGTCTGCAAGTTTATAAGGTTTCTAAGGTTTCTCTAAGTTAAAAAAAAAAAACTACAGATTTCTGGAATATGTATCTTAATTTAACATAAGCAGAACTATGCTCTGCAGATTGGTCTTTGGTAAGTTACAGGAAAAATAAAAACCTTATAGAGCTTTCCTGAAAACATCTAACATAGTGTCTTACACATTGTAGACATAGCCATTTAAATATGTCTGTTTTAAACAATTCAGGGTCCCTTTGTATGTAAGAAGTTAGAGTAAGAAAATATAGTATCAAATAATTGAACTATGAAGAAATATTCATGATAGAATATTTCCCATGGGTAACTGAGTTAATATACAGAGAAAAAGTGAGATTTACCTAAAAAAATATAAAATACGAATAATAATTAAATACTTCACAACATCCAATCTTCCTGATTTCAGTGGTTATAAGTTTAATCTTTAGTGAAAAACTGTTTTTCACTTCTTTATATTAAGGACTACCGTGCTGTCATTGAAAAGCTTCCAGAGGATGACAAACCTAGTTTCTTTGGTCTGCCTGCCAATATTGGTCGCTCATCTCAGCGTATGATCAGTTCTCAGGTAACCTAAAAAACGATCTACCTTTAAAAAAGAAATGTTGCTACTGAGCCTGAAGGAAACAACATTAAATTTTATTTAGTACTACAGACACCACAAGATTTAAAAGTTTTGTTTCATTTAACACAATATACTTTAGTTTTACCTTAAACAAATTTTAAATGAGCCAAATAGTTTTATCTTAATATATTCACTAAATTTAGTAAAATAACGTGGAACATTGTTAATTTCATCCAAAATATATTTGTCGTACACCTGTAATTTATGTTATTATGGCTACTCTAAGTGTAAGGGTTGTACTAATTTGCAGTCCCACCGACAGTGTATAAGCATTCCTTTCTCTCTACATCCACACTAGCATCTATTGTTTTTGGACTTTTTTTTTAATAGAAGCCATTCTAACTGGGTGAAGGTGCTTTTTTTTTTGAACTTTTAAAAACGGTATACTGCATAGAGTATTCTAGGACTTGCTTTTGTCATTTAGCTTTGCTTTTCTAAGATTCATTCAGGTTGTTGGTTTAGCTGTAGTGACATTCTTTATTACTGTGTAATATTTCATTATATAAATGTAAAACAATTTGATTATCCTTCCTCTCTTGATGGCCATTTGGATTACTCCAGTTTTTTTGGCTATTGAAACTGTGCTACTATGAATATTTGTGGATATGTCTCCTGGTGCATATGTATAAGAATTTCTCTAGAGTATATGCTTAGAAATAGAATTGTTTTTCTCTAGAGTATATGCTTAGAAATAGAATTGTTATGTCAAACTGTTTTTAGTGTTTGTACTAATTTATTCTTACAGCAGCGGTATGTAATATCTGTGTCCTTTTAATCCTACTAGTACTTGGTAATTTTGGATGCCTTTATTTTTACCAATCTGGTGGGTTGAAATAGTATTTCATTGTGGTCTTAATTAGCATTTAAAAATATTTTTAAAGATAGGGTCTCACTATGTTTCCCAGGCTGGACTCAAACTCCTGGGGTCAAACTCAGCCTCCTGAGTAGCTGGGACTATAGGCACACACCACTGCACCTGGGTGGTTTTTTTTATTGTTACTAATGAGACTGAACATCATCCTTCCATATGTTTATGGACCATTCTTGCTTTTTCAATTTGAAAGACAACAATGAAGCAGATGTGGCCCAAGGACGGTGCGGGAGAGGGAGAGTGGCAGGATATGAGACTTAAGGGTAACTGGGGTGGAGGTGGACTAGATAATGAGCCTTGTGAGCCATAAAAATAACTAGATCACTCTGGCGGCTCATGGCTTTCAGAGAATAGACAATAGTGGAGGAAGACTTAAAGCAAAGAGACAAACTAGAAAACAGTTGCAGGAGGCTAATGCTACTGCTCAAAAGTGGTAGCAGGTTTTGAGGGGTAGTTGTTACTGATCCTATTTATAATTAGCTTCAGTTCTATAAAAGTTACATATGTATTTTTCTAGAAGAGTTGCATATTTTTCTTTAAATTTTAGGTACATATTCACTTACTTTTTTCCTAAACATGCTTTGAAGTTCCAGAACTTTATTATTTTTTCATAGATTCAATAGCAATTTCATAGCAAAAATTTTAAAATGTGTTATATTCTTAAAATGTAAAGATGGTTTTTCTATTGCCAAAGATTTGAAGATTAATTGCTAGTGTAATAATTTTAGCAACATTGTAAATAATTTTAGCAACATTGTATTTGAATGGCTTTTATGAACTCAGCAGCTGTGGTTACTTACATTCAGCAGCTGCAGTTATCCTGACTCAAATGTTTTTTCATCAGTTATTAGAGAAGTCACAAGTTCCTGATAAATTCATTTTTGAAATCAGGAAGCATAAGTTACTCTTTTCTCTCAGATACCCTTCTATTTGAATATATTAATACTAACCCATATTTCAATAGCATGTTTATTAGGCACAACTTTGCCAATAGCACCATTAGCCAAAAAAGATAATATATTTATACTTTTATACACAGTATAATATAATAACTTCTGACTTCTAATTGTAGGCAAATCTGAGTTTGAATAGTTATTACATTTTGAGCTCTAAGACCATTTAAGACAGAAGCAAGGTAGATTGAAGGGCATTATTGGTCTATTTAACTTTGTAATATACACAATGATTTTATATTCCTTTTGATATTTATGTGGAAACAATAAATTTACTAATATAAACATTTTTTTTGCTTTTGTTAGATTATTATTTGGTAAAAAATGAAAGTGTCTCTTATTTTGAAAATGGTAATTAAAGAGAACTTGTCTTACCTTTTCGTTGTGAATTATATTTCATGATAATGAAGAAAAGATGAAGGAATATTCTTCTCTAATAATTCTAGATAAAAAATAAGGAAGGAACAATGGAACTTGAAAAATCCTTGTTTTACAAGCCCTAATAAAATAATTGATTCAGATGATTATTATCAAAGATTGAACCCATTGGATGGAAGGTTCATGGGGAAATTTGCTAGAGAGGGATAAGTTATCACCACTTATACCCAGTGATTAATCTTTAATCTTTGCATCACAAAGAGGAGGCATTCAGACGTAATGTACTTCCTGATATGATGCAATATAAAGTATACTTTCCAAAAGTATTCTTTCAAAAAAAAAATGAATCTGAACCTAATCAGTTGGTTTACACTTTATTCATAAAATAGTTTTTAACATCATGTATAAAAAATATTTACGCCCTTTTCATCTCTTTGCATTCTTATTTGTTTTCTTTCATAGTTGACAAGTTTAAAACACAAATAAGTGATAGGACATCTTACCAGAGTTAAAATAACACTTCTGACTACCAACTATTGGTGTTACATAGTGTAGCAAAGCTGATAAATTAGGTGCTGTTGTAGGGTTCAGCTAGAGCAAATGAAAATAATTTATCAGAAAAACAAAGAAAATCAAACACTGAATCACCACAATTTTTTTAGACTAGAGAATCAATCAAAAGCTCTAGAAGTAACTTGAGCTTAACAGCATGATTGTGGATGTTAAACAATTAAATAGTACATTCATTCTGAAAGATTTATGGCCCTTATTTTATTACAAACCTTACTAATAAAGGAACCTCACAAAATATGAATTATAGCCCAATATGTTAAAAAAGGTAAAACAACTCATCTCTCTCAAAAAATAAAAACAGAGAAGTAGTCAACATGTTGCAAATGTTGAAGTTTAAAATACTGGCTTGGGAAAAACATACCTTTTTTGGTTTTATTTTATGTTAGGCAATGAGATAGCAAAATTTCAATATTTAATTGCAATATTATAAAGAACCATCAGTGGATACCCTACTGACTTTATACATTTACACTTCCTGCCCACACACACATCAATATTTGTATTCCAATATTTTACATACTTGATAATATTCTGGATCATTCTTAGCAAAAGATTAAGAAGGTTAATTAATATTCTTAAAATGTGAGCTGTTAAACACTGTTTTAGAAAAGAAAATGTTAGTGAATTGGTTTTGATGAGAATCATGATAAAGAAGCTGATTATAAGGAATTTACAGAAGTGAAAGTCCTAAATAGGGAATAAATTATTTACCTTGCCTTGTTTGGATTAATTTTTTTTTTATTTCATGATATTATGAGGGTACAAACATTTTGGTTACATTTTATATCATTGCTTCTCCCTAGCAGGGGTTAGAGGTCTGCCCTCCCCCTGCCACACAATGCACACCATGTCCTATAGTTGTGAGTTTACACACCCACCCACCCCACCCCCCGCAACCCCCGATCCCTGGAGAATATTACTACCATGTTACCATGTGAGCACCATTGTGTTAATCAGTCAGTACCAATTTGATGGCGACTACAAGTGGAGCCTGTTCTTCCGATCTTGTGTTACCTCACTTTGGATAATGGGCTCAAGCTCAATCCAGGAAAATATAAGAGGTGCTAGATCACTGTCGTTTCTTATGATTGAGAAATATTCCATTGTATACATATACCAAATTTTAATAATCCACTCATGAATTGACGGGCACTTAGGTTGATTCCACATCCTTACAGTAGTGAATTGTGCTGCCATAAACATTCGGGTGCAGATGTCTTTATTATAGAATGACTTTTGCTCTTTTGGGTAGATGCCTAATAGTGCTATTGCTGGATTGAATGATATTTCTATTTTTAGCTCTTTGAGGTATCTCCACTTCTTTTCCACAGAGGTTGCACTAATTTGCAGTCCCACCAACAGTGTAAGAGTGTTCTTGTTTCTCTGCATCCTCGCCAGCATTTGTTGTTTTGGGATTTTTTGATAGAG
>CAUYRT010035267.1:0-25610 GCA_963574885.1 Lepilemur ruficaudatus | reverse complement strand
CAGGGCAGAGCTGAGCAAATGCTGGCTTACCATCTCTACCATCATCCAGTTAGTCATCCAACAAGAAGAAATGAGTATGAAATTCCAGCAATAAGAAATGAACAAAAGATTGGAGCTGAAGACCTTAAGTGCTTGCTTTTGCCCATTGACCAGATAACTAGAACTAATTTGCATTATCTGTGCAGCATCCAGGCAGCATGTATGCAGCATCTGCATTATCTATGAGAATCCAGGCTTTGCCCCTTCTGAGCTGTGTGGCCTTAAGCAAGTCCCCTAGTCTCCCTGTGCCTCAACTTCCTAATGTGTAAAATGCGGGTGATGATAATGAGCAGGTGCACCTGCCTCAGAGAGCTGTTGCAACTTAACACTCGCCAAGGGCTTAGAACAGCACGCCACTGTCCTAGTAAGTGCCAGCTATTCATAATAATAGGCTCTGAGGCTCATCCATGGTGTTTGGTCCTTTAGGAAGCTTTCCTGACTGCACAGGCTGGGTTACACTCCCCTTAGCACCCACAGGCTGCGGGGCTCCCCTCTAGCAAGGCCTTTATTGTCCTACAGTTATGCCCTGTTCTTGAGCTCACTTCACAGAAGCAGAAACCGAGGCCCATAGAGGTTAAGTGACTTGTCTCCCTGCCCTGATCTCCCACCCTTGGCGCACACATCTCCAATGACAGGACACTCCCTCCCTCCCAGCCACCCCACCTAGCCTGGGCAGGTGGTAGCATCCGAGCTGAGTTTGCAGGGTAGGAGTTAGCCAGGAGCAAGCGGAACGGGCAGAAGGGGGCATTTCCGGCACAAGCCCAGCAGGATAAAGCCTCAGAGGTGAGAAACCACCCCGTGCTCGGGGGGACACCTCCAGCATCTCTGGGGTAGCACTGAAGCTCACAAGGGGTGGGCTCCACGCCACCATGGCCTGCACGCCAGGCCAGGAGGCTCAGACGTGATGCTGCAGCAACAGGGAAGCCACTGGGCCTTTCAACATTACATGGAAATGGCCAGATTTCCATTCAGGGACTCAGTGAGCAATAAACACTGTGCGAAGCTTACTATTATGGCTAATAATGGTTTGTCACTCTGCGCCATAATTGCCGTTTACAAGACCATCTTCCCTCCACTAGTGCACAAAGCCCATCAGGGCAGGATCTGTGTGTCTTGTTCATCCTGTGCCCCTATGTTTGGCACAGAGTAGACACTCAAAAGATGTCCTGTTGAATTAATTGACCAATAAAAAATGAAGCACGTGATGCCAACTGTTGTGAACTATTTTGCAGGAAGAAAAAACCAACTTTGGAGTCGGGCATTCCTCAGTCCAAACCCTGACACCCCGTCTCACTGTGAAATGGCCTTGGCAAGTCACAGTCCATCTCTGAGTCTCAGCTTCCTCCTCCTCAAAATAGCATAATAATTCCTTCCTCCCAGGGTGGGGGTGGGGTTCCCAGCCCAGTGCCCCACACACAAGTGGGCCCTCAATAAATAGCAGCTAAAAGAACAATATGAAGACTCTTGGGCACAAAGTCACAAAGCCACTGCCGAGTTCGGAGGTCAGCAGGCAGGAGGGAAAGTGCAAGGCGCAGAATTTTAAACCTGGGAGACCTGGATTTGAGTCCTGGCTCTGTTCTTTCCTAGCTGTGCAACCTTAGGGAAGTAAATGAGCCTCTCTGGTTTCCTCATCTGTTCAACCTGGGCATTAACAATAATACCAATCTCCAGGAGTTGTTACTCAGACTAAGGGAGATAACAGATGTGAAAGTGCTTACTGTATACGAATGTGGGCGATGATTATTATTATCATGACAGCTCATAAAACCCGGGTGGAGCTTCCTGTTATAAACAAGTTCTCTCCCACCCCACCCGCAGTCCAGGGGCTGGCGCAGTGCTTTGTTCCCAGGAAGGGCATAGCTGGAGGGGCTGGCTGGGCTGGGGCAGAGGCCAGGGCAGCCTCCTCGCTCCCACCATCTGCACCGCCGGGTCGGCCCATCTGTCCAGCAGTGGGCACACAAGTGGCCTCATCTGAGGGCGTGAGGTCGTCGGGGTCAAGCAGGAGAAAATTGGGGGCAGATGAGGGGAAGATTCCAGCTTATTTTTAGAAAAGGGGGGAAAAAGAGGAAGACAGGAAGGCCCTTGTTCATCGGTGTTTCCACCATGTGGATGGCAGGCGGGAGCACAGGCAGGCAGCCAGCCCGGGACTGGAGACAAAGATGCATCCACTTCTGTGGCTGCTGCCACAGCCACTGCGGGATGGCCATCCCCACCCACCCATCCTGCCAGCCCATCCCTGGGCCCAGGCCTGCACACTGCCCCTTTCTTCCCAAACCAAACTGAATTAGAATGGTAAATCATATTAAATCCTTCAATTAATTAATTTGTTAAAACATCATAAAGATAATATTCCAGAACCAAGGTTAAAAATTCCATCCTTCTAACATGCATGAAGCACCTACTATGTGCTGTTTCTGTGTCAGCCTCTGCAAACAAAATGAATAAACTTAATGAGTTCCAGTTGTGGAAGAGTCTCTAATTCCAGTAGGAAAGAAGGATTGGGAGTTCCACGAAAGCACGCTTATTCGCGGCTGTATTCCCAGTGCCTGGCACACAGGCAGCACTCAGTGGCACTCAGTAAGAACCTGC
The DNA here is from genome assembly GCA_963574885.1 of Lepilemur ruficaudatus. Classification (NCBI taxonomy): domain Eukaryota; kingdom Metazoa; phylum Chordata; class Mammalia; order Primates; family Lepilemuridae; genus Lepilemur; species Lepilemur ruficaudatus. Next base: position 22,982 of record CAUYRT010035267.1, on the reverse strand, counting down.
GGCATCAACGGCAACCATGATACCCAAGGCAGGCCGAAGGGTTGTATGAAGAGACAAGCACAGAGCAGTAGGGGCCTGAATGCCAGCACCAGCTGTATGATCTAGGAAGGCTTCCCAGAAGAGGTGGCAACTGTGGGCTTCGCAGGCTGGGAAGAAGTGATGGAGAGTGCACAGTTTGAGTATGAGTATAGGAGGCAGGGAAGTTTAAACCATGCATGGGACATGCAAGGGGGAGAAGGGGATATGAAGCAGGGAAGAATGGGTTTGGGGACTATGTCCCCATTTGCACATTCAACCTCAGATGACTGCACACCCCAGCCCTGTCAGTGTATCATTCTCACATGCAGCCCTGGCTGTACCCAGTGGGACTCTCATAATGTGGACCTCAGGACCCTGAAAGGGACTACACCAGTCAGAGGTGCTGAGTCAGTAGGACCACATCTGAGTTAGAGGAGGAACCTGCTAGCTGCAGTGTGGAGAGCTTGAGGGGTGGAATGTGACAACAGCAAGGCCAGTGGGCCCTCCCCCCACAGGGCTGGAACACAGTAGGGCATGGCACACAGCAGGCCTGCAAGAAGTAAAGTCCCCTCTTCCCCGTCTTCCCTGGGCTTCCCAGGTCCAGCAGCCTCCCCGGGTTAACCTGCTCTGTGTACCAAAAGGCGGGACAGTGGAGTGATTAAGATGGTGATTCTAGAATCAGATTGCTGAGATGTGAATCCTGGCTCTTCCGCTTCCTGGCTGTGTGGTTTAGGGCCAGTTGCTTTACCTCTCTGTGCCTCAGTTTGTCTGTAAGATGGGCGTAGCTGTAGTTCATAAGCATAGGGGTTTTTTGTGACAATGAATCAATATATGTAAAGCACTTAGAACAGTGGGTGGCACGTAGCAAGCACTCAGTGTTAGCTGTTGTCATTGTCAACCTGCAGCAGGTTGTGTGCAGCTGGGGTGGCCTGGTCTGGAAGGAGTGGGCTGAGCGTGCCCAGCAAGACCCTCAATGGAGGCTGCAACAGCAGAGGTGGTGTCAGCGAACAGGCCAGGCTAGGCCAGAGGAATCAGGAGGCCAGCTCCTTGCCAGTGGGACCAGCCCGAGGCTAGACATAGGCAGGCCCCACTGTGGCCCCCATGGGCATCTTTGGAAAGAGCTCAAAAAATGACAGACATTTTCCAAATGACCTGCTTTTCCATTCCCAAATATCCCCAGCCCCCATCCTCAAACTCTTCAATAGAACTTTGAAATGGGTCAAGAACAAGAAGGTGAATGTCTAGAGACCCCAGAGAGGACTGTCATCCGGAGTCTGGGCGGCAACACACCTACCAGGGCTGCCAGTGGGAAAGTGTGAGAGAGTGTGGGGGTGTGTGCATGTGTGCATGCACGTGCACACGTGAGCATGCGTGTCCCTGACAGGAGCATACCTGGACAGACACAGTGCTGATGTGCACACCAACAAGGGCTGTATTAACACATGTGGTCACAGCAATGCACATCTGTGATTGAGTGCACGTGTCAGCATACATGTGCCTGCACCTACCATGGACGGGTTCCCATGTGAACAGCAGCCTGGCTTCCAGAGGCACAAGAGGTGACATATGGTATGCATTTAGCAGCCTGGCACACAGTAGGTGCTCATCTACTGGGATTCCTATGTCCATTCACCTAAGCGTGTAAATGCACTAACCACACCTGCCCACGTGTATGAGTTGGCTGTGCGTGACCCTAGTGCTCCTTGATGGTCCAAAGGAACACCCTCCCAGGGGCAGCTGAAGGCTGGGGGCAAGGTCCGAGCTGTCACCCAAGGATCCTTCTCCAGATCATCCTGGGAGGGGTACAGAGCCTGTCTTGGGAGGCCTGAGATTAAGCCTCTAGCCCTGGTCTAGCAACAATTAAGTGAGTGTCTGCTCCTCTCTGGCCTCAGTTTCTCCACCCATGTCAGAAAGGGTAGTCTAAGGGATCTCCGAGGGGCTTCCCCCTCCAAAGGCCCCTGGCTCCACAAAGAAAGGTAACTGGGAGCAGCTGCCACTCGAGTGAGCATGAGGGCACTAGGGAGGAGGGTCGCTGCGCTTCCCAGCCACCGGACATTGCCCCGTGGTTTATGTCAAATTGTCAGCCCCAGTCCTGCTTTCCTCCTGGGCAGGGCTGCTTTCAACGGACCTCAGAGTGGTGGCCTGTCCAGCCGCTGTGTTTACAGTGCTCAGACGCCGCCGGGAACCTGATCCAGGCAGACCAGGGTGGGCAGCCCCATTGGGCCCACGCCGTGTCCACATTCATTTCCCGGAGACTGAGCACGGCCAGCCCGCCCACCTCGCCGAGTCCAGCTGCCTGGCCACCCTCCCACGGAGGGCCCAGCTCTTGCAGGCAGGCACCTTGGATGGCTGCAGATGGCGCCAGGGCCCGGCGAGCCAGCAGCAGGACGGGGTGGGGGTGCAGGCCGCTCCCCCCACTGAGGGCGCTCTCCTGCCGGCGCTGTCCAGGCACTGACTGCCCAGTTCACGCACTTGCTCCATCAACTCGGGTCAGCGGACTGCACGCCTCACCACCTAGGAGCTGAGATTGCTTTTTATGTCTTTAAATGTTTGGGGGGGAAATCAAAAGAAGAAGAATATTTTGAGACACATGAAAATTATATGAAATTTAAATTTCAGTGCCTATAAATAAAGTTTTATTGGCACCCAGCCATACTCATTCATATTTATGTATTGGCTGTAGCTGCTTTGGGGTTACAATGGCAGACTTGAATAATTGCGACAGAGACCATATAGCCTGCAGAGCTGAGAATATTTACTATATGGCCCTTTACAGAAAATGTTTGCCAACCTGTGATCTAAATCCCTCATGAGTGGCAGTATAAATCCCAGGTCTCAATCACAGGAACCCATGTAGAAGCAAGAGGATGCAAGAAACGTCACTTTCTTTGCTTCTTATACCTTAATTTCTTAACCCAAGTTTCTGGAGTTGTTCCACATTTCTGGAATCTTATGTGATGTCAGATGTGGGGCACAGGCAGGGCAGGGCACCTAGTCCCTGGGCATCAGCCCACACTGATTATGCCTGAGACCCCCTACTTGACCCTGCATGCCTGGCCACCTCTGTCACCAATATGGCAGCGTCTCCTGGGCACACCCCAGCCCTTTCTCACGGGGCTCTGTCACCTCCCCAGCAAAGCCTTTCCTCTCCTCCCCTTTATGTTCCTCGAGACACTCAGTGTATCTTTCTCCTCCCCTTTCCTTCCTCCCTGAACACTCTCAATTCTAAAGTTCAGAGCTTCGGAGAACAAAGGCCAGAAAGGCTTGCAGGCCTTCTGCATCCTGCCCTGCCACCTACCTGCCCCAGGGCAGTGAGCACAGAGCCAGGGACCTAGGGGAAGGAGGAGGGCCCGGGAGGAAGGACAACTAGACCAGACAGGGACCAAGATCAAGCCAGACGCACATTCATTCACTCTCCAGCCCACTACGTGCGAGAGTTCATTCAGCTGTTCCCCACGCGCTCCTGTGGAAGACCCAGGGCCCCTCCGGACACCAGAGGAAGACAGTGCACAAGGCACACCCGGCCCTCATGCCAGTGTTTAACAACTGGCTCCCCAGGAGGAAAATGGTCCTTATTTGTAGCCTTTGCCTATTTCTGTGATGTAAAAACCCCCACCGTGGCCAATTTCAAGCTATGCACGTGATACCACTGAACGTGGAGTTGGGAAGAGACGCGCACCATCCGCTCTTGCAGAAGGCAGGCGCCCACTCCAGCACAGAGTCGCTCCCGCGGGATTCAGACACGTAGCCAACATCGCACACAGTTCAGTAGGTGTGAAATGAGAAAAGCACAGGGGCGGTGGGAGCACAGAGGACGAATACCAAACCTGGCTTGGAGGGTCCATCCTGGAGGGCTTCGTAAAAGAGGCAGCATTAGAATTGGAGGAAGAGTAGGGGTTTGATGGGCAAGGACAGAAGGAAGGGTCTTCCTGACCAGCTCACAGCACCTGTCCCTCCTTTCTCTGCACTCCTGTGTAACCCCCACAGCCTCAGCCACACTTTTATGTCCAGTGTGGGTATCTCTTTTCTCCAGAGGCTCCACAGATTCTTAAAGTTAGAAAGCAAATGCACGGGCCACACAACATTGTGGAGGGAGCCGCCTCAAGGGTGCACCACGATGGCAGCCTGTGCTAGCTGTGCTATAGCTCCTGGTTATTCACCCCGGGAGGATTCTACACCCCACCCATGGCCAGAGAGCCTGCAGGGCCTCCTGTGGGTGGAGTTTATGTCCACCCAGCCATGTCTCTTGCTTTGGCCAATGGAAGGTGAGTGCAAGGGACAGTCTAAGAGCTGTTGCGTGGTTTGGCCATTTCTCCTTTTGCTCTCTGCTCTGAGCATGTCATGTCCCAAATAGGAATGGCTGCTTCACAAAGATTCTGGAATAAAAAGGACACATGGCACAGAGCCACAGTCAGCCCACAGCCACCGCAGACAGAATGTCATGTGGGCGAGAAGTAAACTTTTGTTATTGTAAAGCCCCTATTTGGGGCACACCATGGCATGCCTATTACCACAGCATACCCTAGAAAAAACCTGACTAATGCTCAGCCCATCCCCATCCAGAACTGGCACACGCCCAACATCCCCTTGGTGAGCTCGCAGAGACACACTGAGTCTCCCTCTCCCCAAGTCTTGAGCAATGGTTTACACAACCCAGGCTGATGAGGCAAGCCTGGGGTCCCCAAAATGTCCAAACTTCTCTACAGTTCTAGGATCACCCCTGGGTCCTGGGGAAAGCAAATGGAGCCACTTGTTAGTGGCTCTCCAGTTCAATTCTCCCAGCTGACAGCAGCTATTTGTAAATGCCTCTCTTGGCACCAAAACAATGCTATCAATCTCAGCCCCAAATCACTGCAGACGTTGAAAATACTCTCTTCTTTGAGAAATACTCTCTTCTTTGGCTTCTTTGAGGCCAAATGCAATAAACCTTCTGTGCAAGAGAGGAGTCAGGCTGAGGTCGACAGGAAGTGGACTCTGTGCCAGGCCATGCCTGGGACAAAAGAGAGTCAGACCCAGCCGCTGCCCTCAGGGAGCTCCCAGGCTAGTGGAACCAGCAGACACAGGAACAAATAAATACATGCAAGTGAGTGTGGTGCTCACCTTTTTACAAAGTGCTGTGGGATCACAGGGAAGGCAGCGATGGACTCTACCTAGACAGCCAGAAATCCTTTTCGTTAAGGAGATGGATGAGATCCATCCATCCATCTCCAAAGAGATGGATGATGGATTATGGAGGCTGGATAAGGGAGCGAGGTGAGAGGGAGAAAATAGAATGAAATCTACCTGGAAGGGTCAAAGGACCTTTCACAAAGAATATCTGAACCAGACCCGACAAATAAGAACATCACCAGGTAAAGAACACGGACAGGAGAGATGGTGCTCCAGACGGAGAATAGCCCGTATGAAGACAGGAAGGAAGGCTCACTGATCTAGGAAGGGAAAGAGGCACGAAATGCAAAGAGCCACAGTGGCACACTGGAAAGGGCACACTGGATTGTGGAGTCAGACAGACAGCGTTCCTATCCCAGCATCACCACTTCCCTGCTGTGTTACCTTGGGCAAGTTACTTAACCTCTCTGTGTTTGTGCTATCAAACCCAACTGCAATGTGGGGATAATAACCATCTCTCACACGGTTATTGAGGCACCTTAGTGAGATAAGCGAAGTTCCTGGTACACTGTGATTGTACAATTAATGATGGTTCCTCTGGCCTCCCCTAGGCTCAGTTCTCCCAGGGTTTGGACTCTGCAGTGGTAGGGCTCTGCCTCCTGGCTGAGACCACCACTTTCTCCCTGTTCTGGGACTTATCACAAAGCTTTTATCCCAAGGGCCTCTCTGCCCTTGCTCCTTCAACCACTCCACCCCAGACTCTGCACTTAACTGTCCCACCTCTACCAGCCAGCCCAGGAGGGTCCCCAGGATGCAGATCTCATGCCCTGAGGGAGATACAGCCTGCCTAGGAGAAAGCACAGAGGCCAGATGGAGAGGCCAGGCAGTCCCAGGCCATGCCCTTGGCTCCCACCCTTGTTATCTTGCCTCTCCTGGGCTGCAATGTCCCTGATGCTATTCCCACTCCTGAGCCCAGTTTCCTGTCCCAACTCCCACTAGTGCAGCTATCCCCATGGGGAGATGGGAGAAGCCAAACAGTAATTAACTAAACTTAGAAACAAAGCCGCATGATAAATGTTATGGACACTCAGGCCAGAGCCCAGAAAGGGAAGTGATTTGGGATTTGGGAACGTCATTCAAGGCCTTTCCCAATTTAGTATATACTCAATGAATATTTGGCGGCAAATACATGCCTGTCCCTGCTCACCTTCCCTGTTCTTCACACAGAGTCCTGCCCTCCAGTCCACAGAGCTACCTGAGACTCACTCTGCCTCCGGCAACTGAGCCTTTGCTTGTGCTGTTGCCTCTGCAAGGAGCACACACCTCCACCCCTGCTCTTCTTTGCTGAACTCTGCCTCCTCCTCTGAGATTTGGTCAGACATCGCTCTTCCCTGGAAGACTCCTTTGCATTCCCACAGCCTCCCGCTGCCCCAGTTGCAGGTCTCACCTAGGGTGCTGGCTGCATTTGGGGGCCTCCATGCATTTCTGCCCCCCTCACTAGACTGTGGCTCCTCCAAAGGCAGAGATGGGGCCCTAGCACTCAGTAAGGTGTCCGGCCCAGGGGAAGGGCTCAGTGCATATCTGGTGAGTAACGACCTATGGTTTCACGTCAGATAATCCCCAGGCCACGGGTACTCCAGGAGGAAGCAGGAAGCGTGGGAAGCAGCAGAACCCCTCCAGGCCACCAGGGGGGTCAGACAGGAGTCAAGCCGAAATTGTGCTGAATGTCGCCCTCTCCCCCTGCTGGCCCATGGGAATTACTGCAGCTTCCCACCGCCTGACTCGCCCCAGGGAGCACCTGAGTCTTGGAAGAATCTGGGTGAATTCCGAGACCACAGAAACCTGCAGTATTGGAGCCAGAGGGATTTTACATCAGAGAGCTTGACACCATGCCTGCCCCCATCTAACAGATGGAAAAACTGAAGTCCAGGGAGAGGACTTAGATAACCAAAGGAAAATCTATCTAGAACTGGAACCCAGACCTCCTGAAGACTATGGAAGAGATTTTGAGGACAGAAATGTCCACAGTGATGCGACTTCCAGCCTGTACGACTGCCCGTTTGGTCCCCAGGTTCTGTTTTATCTCTTTGTCCAGAGTCCAGAGCTGGGCACGCGCTATGACTGTCAGATACTTGCTAATTAATTTGTTCTAAGTCTTCTCTTTTAACCCCACTGTGTGCTCTGGAAGGTGGGTCGGGTTGTGACTCTGTCCACACTGGTTGTGCGATTTCAGACAAGCTGCCTGCTATTAGTCTTCTCACAACTAGAGGGTGGGACTACACCAAGAGTGGCAAATAGGTTTCCTTTCGGTGCCATCTTTGACTGATCGGTAGTGGCTGCCTGAGCAGATGTGTAAGGGCAGAGGAGCCTGACTGACCAGCAGGGCTGTCGTGGGGCTGGGAGGCAGCTTTGCAGACTTAGAGCCCCTGGGTCTATGAGTACCAGGCTCCTAAGGTCCCTGATCCCCTTCCAGCTCTGACTGTCCACATTTCTCGTTTCTCCTGTCTCTACTGCAACCACCAAAAGCAGTATCAACCTCTGTGCTGGATACGAAGCTTTCAGAGATAATCACACAAGATCTCTGTCCTCAAGGAGCTCAGAGTTTCATAAAAGACACTTGCCCGAATTCACACGCAAACAAGCGCCGATGGCCTCTGTCTGAGCAGCAGACTTGGGGAGAAAGGGGCTTTGAAGGTCAAGCACCCGACACCTCAGGGGTGGGAACCCTCTGATCAGCAATCCTCCCCCACCCCCTCCCCTCACGGGCGGTCTCATCAAGACACTGCCTCACACAGTGGTGCGATGGTTACAATTTCAGGCCCTGGAGCCTCGGTTCATATGCAGGGTCTGCCGCTTCCCAGTAATGTGATCTCAGGCAAGTTATTTAACCTCTCTGTCTCTCCATTTCCTTACCTCTAACATGGCCTGGTGGGATTGTCGAGTATACAGGTAAATGGCCTGGCGTGGAGCAGCCCTCGCCAAAGGTGAGCTGGCAATAGGACTCCAATTTAAGTCCTCCTCCTTCTCACGCCCTGGCTCTGCACTCTGGGGAGACACAGACGTCTGCTCCTGCTGCCCAAGGACAGATCTATACAGAACTGGGCCACAGGCAGTCCCCACCAGGTCTTCCCTCCTTGGAACTGACATGTGGCACCTCCACTTGCTGACCTGAAGCCAGTGCCCTGGGCCAGCCCCTCCAAAGGCAGATCCAGGTCTCCAGAGAAAGGAAGGTGAGACCGTGTTCTGGGGGTGCCCCCTGCCTCCCCACGTGGACTGCATACCCACATTCCGAAAGGCCTCACCCGGGAGCTGTCCTTTCCCTCTTGGGAGAGCCCGCCTCCACGCACCCCACCTGTACGCGCCCCCACGTCCGTCTGAATGTTTGCTCTTCCACCTCTCCCGGAGTCATTAAACATTCTGCAGTGGAAACACAGCTGGTCACGTGGTGAGCACGGTCCGCCAGCCTTGGCACTTCTCCTCTGATCCCGTTTGTTTTTCTAATATAAAACTAATATGACATAATGTATAATCTAATTTGGAAATTACCATTTGCTTGGCTGGCCCACACTGCCAGCCAATACCAACAGCAAGAGAAATTATTTAAGAATGTTTCTTTTCCTTCGGAACACGGCTGATAATTTATTTTTCCGTCAGAAGATTACTTTTCTCTTTACGACATTTCCTGCCCGTGTGATTTGCGTTAGCGTTCAGTAAAATGGTCTGTGCCTGATGTAGGGAGGTGAGTCAACGCGACTTTCCTTGAATGAAAGGAGAGTGTCAACTGTGGTCACGTCTGCTGCCCAGGTATGGGAGGCAGGTGCCAAGGGGGCTTTTTTTTTCAGTGGTGAGGATTGGGCTGATTTCAGGAAGTCACCTGTCCCCTGCCTATAAGCCAGCCCTGAAGGCTGCCTGTAGGTCCGGGGTACCCCAGGACCCATCGGCCTCTAGGGGAATGAGTAATGCCCGTTTGGCATTCCTGGGCAAGAGGGCTTAGCACCAGGGTGGACTGTAAGTTGAGAGTGTGCTTTACTGAAATTCAGGCTTCCAACCTGTCTACACCTGAGTCTTCCCTGGAACGAAGTACCCCTTCTCTGCCGCCAGCACACACACAGACACACACACAGGCTCCTTACGTGCCATCTCACCTGCGCCTTTGGTGCAATGCCATTGAGGCCGGCTCACTCCTTCATCCTTTCTTTCAGTGGGTGTCTCAAAGGCATAGCTGACTCCTAAGCTAGAGTGGGTTTCAAATCCTGGTTCTGCCACTTAGTAGGTCTGTGACCTTAGAAGACTTTCTTCACCCCTGTGATCCTCCATGAACCTCATCTGTAAAACGGGGGTAAAAACAGTGCCGACTTCATGGGGTTTTGTAACGGTAAGATGTGATAAAGTATGTAAAGGGCTTCTTAGCCCAGTGCCTAGCACAAGGTAAGAGCTCGATGTGTTACGGTCATTATTAAGCTCTGAACAATTGTGCTCCAGTGGTGACCGGAGCTCCTGGACTTGATAAGAAGAGTTCTGGTCCCGCTGAGAGACTTGGACCTTGGAAACCAGGCTCATGCTGCGGGGCTAGTGCCTTGCTCTGAGAATTAACTAACCTGACACACCGGGTCACGTCTCACCGCTAAGTCACTGCAGGTGCTGAGCAGCTCACACCGGGAAGGCCTGGTCACTGGCAAACAGTATGCCAAACACTATGCAACACGGGACACTGGAGGGGGCTTGTTCCCTCCCACTACAGTCTAAGGAGGAGGGACAGAAGCAGCTTTCTCAAATCTGCTGCCCCTCTGCCCATGACCCAAGAAACTCAATCTCCAGGTCAGATTTACCCAAATGAGTGACAGTTCTGATTTCTTCCTGGATGTTGCTAAACTGATGGACATTTTGGTGAAAGACAAAGAAGTTAACCACTCGCTTCGCTGCGTCGACCACCTCCTTTGGCGATGCTTGCCTGAGAGTGCTGGACAGAGCAGAGCGCGCATCTCTAAGTCCTTAGCCTTGTCGTTAATTTAACCAAGTTAAGTGGTTGTTTTGGTTTCATGGTATGGAGGCAACAGGCTCTTTATGGAACTGACCGAATGTTTAGACACAGACTCTCCTGCTTGAGTGGTTGTTTGACAGAACAGAGTGGGTGTTTTGTTACTGCGTGGTGACCAGTGTGACCTGTTGCTTTTGCATAGTTTGATGGGGCTGACTGCTTGTTTAGCTGTGGTGATTGGTGGTTTCACCACGTCGACCAGTTGTTTTGTCACAGTTAGACCCATTTGACTGGCTGTTTAAGTTGGGGGGGTGTTTTGGCATTCATTAACCGAGTTGACTGGGGTTGATTGGACTGACTGGATGTTTGAGTGAATTAACCCAAATATTTTGACATTGTTTGAAGCTATCGATTGGCTGTTTACAACAGCTGGGGTGTGTTGCTGTTATTCGACCCAGCTGACCCATTGTTCTGGCATTGTTTGACCTAATGGCTCGCTGCTGAGTTGGTTTGGTGTTTTGGCTTTGTTTAACTCTAAAGACAGGTTGTTTGAGGGTTGTTTGATCAAGCTGATTGGTTGTTTGACTAAGTTGAACAATTGTTTCAGTATTATTTGACCGAGTTGATTTGTTATTCAAATGGAGCTGATTTCGAAGGTACCCATTTCTTGGGCCAAGCTGATGGGTTGTTTTGGCACTGTTTAGACCAGCCGCCTGATGTTTAACCAAGCTGACCAGTAGTTTGGGCTCTTCTTGCCCATTTCAGCTGTTGTTTGGCCAATTTGACTTAGCGTCTGCCTGCATTAGTCAGGCACGTAGATGGGGTTTCCAAAGCTGACCAGGTTTTGACCAAGTTGCCCAGCTGTTTGGTCTCAAACCGACAGGAGCAGGGGTGGCCCGTGCTTGCCAAGAAGCCACACTGGGGGACTCCCTCACGCGGGAGTGGGAAGGAAAGTGGTCTCAAGCTCGTGCTCAGGCAGGTGAGAACAGAAAGGCTGGCGGCAACGCAGCTGCTGCGTGCAAGAGCTCAGGAGCCGTGAGCCGGAGACGAATGCGTTTGGCAGAACACTTCAAGAATGCAACCTCTGGGTTAAGTGGTTGAAATTAGGCCCAAAGGGGCTGTTTTACTGAGAATTTACAGTCGCTCATAGAACTCGGCCCTGATCAAGTAAGAGTCCCTCCTGCCAAGGTGGAGATGTGCTCCCCAGCCAAGGGGATTCACCGACAAAAACACGTCTCTCCCTGCCTTTGATTAGCCCTAATCTGTGTACCTCGAATGGTGACCACACGGATGCTAATGTTTGTTCTCCCAGTGGGTGGGTGCCTCTCCCTGAAATCCACGGGTGGTAGGGGGAGGACTTTTCTCCCCATTGTCTTCCTGGCAGAGGCTCCGCAGAGTCAGGGCCGCCTACGCTGTGGTGTATGATGTGAGTGGCGCCACCTTGGTCACCCTGGCAGGTCATGGGAGCAGAAATGCCCACGTTGTGCACTCAGCACACCAAATATCATGGCTGTGGGGGGCTCTAGAGGGGAGCTCGACTGACCCCTTCATTTTACACGTGGGCAAACTGAGTCCCAGAGAGAGAAGGGGCCTTCCCAAGCAGGGCTTTAGGACACTCCCCGTTATTCACTTTTTTCAGCGTAGACAGGTTGAAATTGGAAAGCCCTGATCAGGGAGCCAAGGGGAAGGGTCATATCCGGAGGAGGGGAGAGGAAAGGCCGTAGCCGGGATGAGGCTGAAACAGGAGCACAACTCTCTAATCCACCGTGTGACTTAAAGCAAGTCCTTTCAGGTGAGGACAAAAGAGCCATTGCTGCAGAAACATCCAGGGTTACAAGTACAGGTCTCGGAGTCTTAGAGGTACACAGAACCTGAGCCTCCCGCCTCTGTCTGCATCAACAGAAGTAGCATCGTCAGAGCAAGGGAGGTGACGGTCTTAGCAGGCTCCAGATGGAGTTCAAGGTAAGGGTTAATGGGTGAATAATAAAGTGGGTCACAACCAAGTCGGAAAGGTTCTCCAAGCCACACCTTGGGAAAAACTGATGAAGGAGGAAGGGTTGTCCTCCCTGGAGAAGAGAGGGCATGAAAGATGGGATCACTGTCTGGAAATCACAGATTTTCAGAGGACAGGTAAGCAGATAAGCTTAAAGAGTGTCAGAGAATAGAGATAAGAACAGTATGGCACCCAGTAGGTACTTGAAACATATTTTTGAATAAAATTACAAGCAAGCAGAATACATGGAAGAACCTTCTGACAGAGCCACTTGAAGCAGGAGAGAAATCCTGGTTACTGGAGGCTTGCAGACAGAATTCTGGGTAAATAGATAGTCAGATGAGTCAGAGACAGGCTTGCTACCTCAGACTTGTTACCTCTTTGCATACAACCATTAATGGCAGCCTCAGTTGTCCTTCCTTACTCTGGCACTGAGTTTCTAAGCTTGGGTGTTATTATGACCTCCAGATTTTTTTCATACAAAAATTGTGAAACAGGCCTCACCACCGTATACTCTGGCCATCACTTTTCAAACCCATGTTTTCAAGCACTGAACATTTATAGGTCCTAGTTCTGCCAACCAGCCCCATGAAATTGACAACTGGGAGTAGCCAAGCAGCCCTGACTGAGAGCAGAGCCCTGTAGCACCTCACTATAGATCTGCCTTGGATACAGTCTTTTAGACACTAAAAGGCAGTGCAAGTTGTTGGTTTTAAGATGCTGCCAATCATTTGCAGCTGAGTGGCCTGAATCCCTGAGCTGACTCTGAAGACACTGGATGTAGGCAGGAAGGGAAGTCAGCAAGACATCCAGGGCATCTAGCCTTCCACCAGGGACCCCAAGAAAATACTGGGGGAGAAGGGAATACATGATCAGCCTCCATGGTCCCCAGAAGCCCTGGCCAGACAAAGACATATTGTGCCACCACACAGTGGGTCCAAGGGCCACAGGCCCCGCAGGCCTCTGTCCTCCATGCGGGCACCCTGGGAAGGCAGAGGTGGAACGCACAGGATACCAGCAGGGCCCTCCTCACATGCCCTCCCACAGGAAGCCACCTTTCCAAACAGCCAGGGCCTCATCAGACCCACACACACCAAGGCTCCCCAGGGCCGAGAGCAGAGGATCAGAGGGGAAGTGAGGCTCGCTATGGGCCATGCTGGGAGGCACCAGGGCAGAGGAGCAGCCAAACTGCAATTGGCAAGAGGCTGAGCTCCCAGAACCACTTCCCATTAACCTGCTGGGTGACCTGGCTTGGGCCACTTGACCTCCCTGGCCTCCTCTTCACAGCTCCTCAAGGAGGGAAAGTCGGGGCTAGGAAGGACCCCAGAAATCTTGGAGTCCTGCCCCTTCAGTTTACAGGGAAGACCAGCCCAGCAAGTCAGTGGCAAATCTGGGACTGGAGCGCCAGTGCTGTCCCCAGCCCCCAGCCCCTCTCTCTCTCCCACCCTGAGTTGCCTCCCCAAGACCTGTACGTGGCAGGTCATCGCCTCTAACACTCTAGAAGCCTGAAGCCCAGAGTGGGTTTATTCATTTGCTTGGGCTGTCCTAACAAGTATTACAAACTGATGGCTTAACTAACAGAAATGTATTGTCTCACAGTTCTGGAGACTAGACGTCCAAAATCAAGGACATGGGCAGGACTGGTTCCTTCTGAGGGCTAGGAGAATCTGTCCCCTCCACTCCCCTGGCTTCAGAAGTTTTGCTGGCAGTCTTTGGGTCCCTTGGCTTGTAGAGTCATCACCTCAATCTCTGCCTTCCTCTTCACATGGCACTCTCCCTAGGTGTACATCTGTGTCCAAATGTCCCCTTTGTGTAAGAACACCAGTCACACTGCATTAGGGCTCACCCTAATGACCTCATTTTACCTTTATTACCTCTGTAAAGACCCTATCTCTAAATAAGGCCACATTCTCAGGTTCTGGAAGTTAGGGCATCCACATACAAATTTTGGGAAGACGCAATGCAACCCACAGCAGAAGGGTGCTGCCGTTCCTCTGGGGACCGCACCCCACCAGTGTGCGCATGCGCACTCACACTAACAGGCGCGCAGACAGCTACATCAGAAAAGCAATGCTCAATTCTACACAGTGTCCTTGCCGCTCACGGAGCACCCAGCCTTATCTCAGGTGCGGGGGAGGATGATGGTTGAACGTGGACACTGGAAAGGAGACAGGCAGCCACTGCTTCTGCGTGTGACCACAGACAAGTCACTCACCTCTCTGGTATTTCACCTTTCCGCGGCGAAAGGGGAAATCGCTCCACCCGGGGTGAGGACTACAGGACTCATGGATGAGAAAAGACTTTGCCTGCCAAGAAGGGCAAGGAAAGAGCCAGGCGCCAGACACTGGTGCTTGGCATCTCTGCCGAGCAAATACAACCCTCAGGCAGACCCCGACATAGCCGTGGCCACATGACATTATCCTCACCGCTTTATCCGCGTCCCCCACAAGACCACCAGCCTGGAATGCGGGGACTGGGTCTGGCTCACGGGGCACAAAATCTCACCCAGAGAAGCTGCCCGGTCACTATTTCTTGCCTGCATGAGCAGCTGTCAAGAATCTACATGCAGGAGTAAACGGCTGATGTATGTGCCCTTCCCAGGAGAAGTTTTCAGTAGAAGAGAGGCTGGTGGGGAAAGGAGCCACTTTGAGGCAGGGGAGCAAGGGTCCAAAATCAGGGGAGGCACACTCCCTGCTGACATCCATCAGGAGGATGGACCTGTCGTCGTGCTGCCCCAACCCCAGGCACAGATCTCCAGGACTAGCTATTCTAGCTCTGCTCCCCCCGGCACACGCACATGTAAACACACCACCTCCCCTCCTGGGTTCCCAAGACCACTGTTTTGCTAAGAAGTTTCCCCCATGAACCTTCAAACAATCCCATTCACCCATGCTTGCGTTCATTCACTCACTGGTTATACATTTGCCCAATTCATTCACCCTTTAAATTAATTCAGATTATTTACCTGCCAATCCATGCATTCATTCATTTATGCTACTCACTGGTTTGTACGTTAAATCCATTTCATTTACAAATTCAATACACATTGATAGTAAGTGCCTACTTACTAGGCCCTGTCCTAGGCTCACAGGACACAGAAGCGAACAAGACAGATAAAGCCTCTGCTCCCATGAGCTCCCACTCCCAAGAGCACAATGAAGATAATAATGTAGGGAAATGGGGTTGAGACGACAGGATGAAATTCCTCTGGCTAAACGCCGCCCCTCTCTGGGAAAGCCTCTCTGGGAGGAACACCGGTCAGACTGAGGCCTTAAAGCTGAAAAGGAGTTGCCCGTGTAAATACCTGAAGGAAGAGCACACCAGGCAGTGGGGACAGCAGTACGGAGGCCCTGCGAGGGTGGTCTGCATCCTGGCAGGAGACAGGCAGCACCCTCAAAGCAGGAGAATTCATAGAGGGATTCTTTACAGCAAAGCTATGGTAACAGAAGCCCAGGAATAGAGCAGTAACTCTGGGCCATAGCAGGAAAACTGTCACCACCCTGAAGGGAAGAGGAGAGGGAGCGATTGCTGGAACCTAGAGTCACCTTCCTTGAGAGCAGCGATGGCCTTTGGTGGACGGCCCAGTCCAAGCCACCTGCAGGGGATAGAGCCACAGGAATAGAGACCCTAACCCACACCATTTCTATCTCCGGCTCCAAGGAGCCACTGATGGGACGCACGGGTGCAGAGCAGGGTGGAGGAGGGTGAGCGTGTAGGTGGGTTGATGGGAAGGGGCCCATCGTGAGGGCAGAGGCAGGGGGCTGTAAGGAATTGGGGCTGCATGCTGCCCGCAGGGGACACCACAGGGAGGCAGATTTCACCAGGAGAGTTGCATGGACACCCCGGCCCCTGCGGGGCAAGCTCACCTGTTCAGCAGGAGGTACTCCCTCACATTCACCCACTCGCCCTTGCTGCCCTCTCGCCTTCTCTCAGCCCCTCTGAGGTTGTAGCAGTGCCCTCCCTGCTCGGTCTTCTGCGCTGTGCCCCTACCAAGCTCCATGCCATGTTCCGAGGTAGACCTGGCTTCACCCTCCAGAAGCTCACCCCTGAACAGGGAAGGGGTAGGCCCCTGGTGACTTTGATACAGGGCGGAGACTGGTACAAGCCGTAGGGGAAGGCCAGGCCAATGTGGGGTGCTCAGAGTGGGGTGGTCAGGCTACCTCCAGCCAAGGAGGCACAGGCCCACTCTGTGACCTTGGGCAATGTGGACAGCTGCTCTGAGTCCTGTTTCTGCACCTCAGAGCAGGGGCACTAGCTCTGCGGCTCGGCCCTCAGGCCTGGCTTTGGAAGGAATGGGCTGTCTATTCACCAAGCACATTTCCACTTCATCCCAATGCACAACCAGAGTGTCTTCCCAGCCTCCCCTGCAGTTACGTGTGGCCTGTGACTAGGTTCTGGTGAACGGAGTGATGTACACCACCCCCAGGTCTGGGCCAGAAACCCCTCTGTGGTCATCCACACCACTGCCCCCACCTGCCAGCTGAGTGCGGAGGACCAGCACCCTTGCAGATGGCAGAGCCACCACACGGAAGGCTCCCGGGTCCCTGCATCACCACAAAGACCAGAAGCGCTTGCATTGCATTCTTAACATGAGCAAGAAATCACATTTCTGGAGCTAGAAATCTGGGAGTTTGGGTAGTTGCAGCAGCTTGAGTAACTGTCACAACACGGACGCTGTAAGGGCTGTCTTCACGTGAGGGGTTCTGGGCGCGAGGCAGGGATCAGGAAGAATAAGGTCAGAGGGTAAGCAGGGGCCCAGCCACATAGGGACATGGACAGCGAGGAATCTGGATTGCAGTTTAAATCGAGAGAATATTCTGCCCGAATCCCCCATCCACAATATCACCTAGCCTGGCCCACCCACAGCAGTCCAAGAAGTTGATTCAGGTGCTAAATCTTGAGGCTCCATCCCTGCCTGAGGAATGTGGGTGCCATGTGAGCCTCGGTCTCTCTGGGTGAATGGGGGACAGTGGGGGGGACTGTGAGAGGCCCAATCTGGGGACAGGTTCCAAGCGCAACTAGGCAGGAGGAGCCTCTGCCCACTGGGCAGGTGAGGAGTTATTTAGGGCAAAACAAGAGGTAGTCCCTGTGCCCCTGAACTCTCCCTGGGCCCGCTGCACAGGGGGACTCAGAGAGCCAGGCAGCCACAGACTGTCCAAGGGAAGGGACTTTTGGGGCACCTGGCCTTCGCTGTACCGATGGGAAAGCTGAGAGCCAGTGAGACGGCAGTGGGGCTGCTGGGGGCTAGCCTGAGAGTCCAGGGACCTGGTGCCAAAACCGTCTCTTTCCTACGCTGCCTGTGGCCTTGGGAAGAAGAACCACCCCGAACGGAGGTTGTGAGGATTACGCGACTCAGGATAGGACATGGCTGGACGCAGACGGCGCTCGGTGGGAGATGCTCAGTACGGCCACCCCACGCTCCAGCACTGCTGCCCAGCGCTGCCGTGGGGAATGACGCCTGCCAAGGCCGTCTGAAGTTCATGCCAGGGCCTACTGCCCACTCCACTGCCTCAAGAGCTACTCGAGGTTCAACCTGAACAGAAGCACTTCTTTTTGTCCCTAGGACTGCTTTATAAAAAGAAGAAAAAGGAGGAGGAGGAGGAGGAAGTAGAGAAAGTGGAGCAAAAGAAGGAAAAGAAAGGGGAAGGAAAGGCCAGCTTAGGCTGCTCACAGGCAGCTGTTGGACACACTGTGTGCCTTTTTTTTGAGAAATCACAGGAGAATTTTTCTCAGGCCTCGACACCAAGGGACTTGCACTTGTCCTAAGCAAAGGGTCTGTGTTTATCTCGTGGGCTCAATAAATCGCATACCTGCTTGCGTCCCTGTGCAGGAACCCGGAGTGAAATGCAAGACCTGCCTCCACAGCACGCGGGACCCACCTCAGGGCAGGAACCCTGTCTAGGAGCCTCACTCCAGAGCCCAGCCCACCTTCCTACGCTGTTTAGTCTTTGCCTTGACTGCTTATTTCTAACTTTATTTCCCATGTTTTCATATACAATTCCACGTTGATTGCTTTCAGTCCCTCCTGGGAAAAGGCTGAGAAGGAAGACGGAAGGGGCTCATTCCCTGCTCTGCCTGGACCAGCAGGACTCTCCTCCCTCACCCGGTCCCGCTGAGCGGCCAGCCTCCCGGCGTGCGCATCCAGCTGCCCGTGGCACGCAAGTCCAGCTTACTGTGATCAGAGTCCCAAAGAACCCCAGAACGCCAGTTAGGCTCACAGAAGATCACCCTGCAGGGGGCCTTCAAGCAAACTGTAGGGAGCAAGGGCAGGGAGGGGGGATGTGACTCAGCCAGGAAACTGGAAACTCCCCACTTCCCCAGCCACCCACAACCTCCAGAGCCAGCCCTGGACCTTCAGCTGTTGCCAAGAACTGCCCAGGG
Source organism: Lepilemur ruficaudatus (assembly GCA_963574885.1). Classification (NCBI taxonomy): domain Eukaryota; kingdom Metazoa; phylum Chordata; class Mammalia; order Primates; family Lepilemuridae; genus Lepilemur; species Lepilemur ruficaudatus. The sequence goes on along the minus strand of CAUYRT010035267.1, from coordinate 4,503 downwards.
CCGAGGATGTGGGAATTGCCTGGGCTCCTCTGCCCCTCATTCCTGGATGGGGAATTGACAGACCACAGAAAACATTCTAGCTGACTCTTCTCCAGACAACTGCACAGCCCCTCCTCCTTCCTGGATCTCTGCTGGTGCAGACGGGCAAACCCTTACAGATAACTTCCCCGCCCCGGGCGGAAGCCCCTATCTCCAACATGCATGGTGCACACTGGATAACCTCTGCAGCTCACCGCTCTGCTCCTCACCCAGCATCCGCTGATCACTCCCTAAGTACCAACTCTGTGCCTGGCCCAGGAGACAGAGATGTGGTGGCACCACAGGCTGATGGGGCAAGAAGTACAATAAGGGACATGAGGACAAGTTTCTCTGAGAGCAAAGAAGACAGAGTGACAGACTGCTTAGGGGATCAGAGAAGGCATCCCAAAGGAGGGGGCTTTTGGGCAGGGCCTTAAAGGATGAGTAAGAGTTTGCCAAAATCATAGAAAAAAATAAGACTATTTTATAGCACTTTATTTGTTCACTTCCAGAATCCCTTTTTATCTTCTAGACTCGTGACTCAGCAAGCTGGGATTTAGACTATGGACAAGTTTAGCTCTGGGAGTCTCCTTAGACATTATCCGCATTTTCTAATTGAGATGACTGAGGCCCAGAGAGCAGAAGGGACTTTCCCAAGGTCACACAGCAGGGAATGAATGAGCAGATCTGGAAACCTGAGTCTCTGGACTTCCAGCCTCATGTCCCCCCACCCCAGCTCACCCCCCCTTTCCTTCTGCAACCACCATCTGGCCTGACCAACTGCCCCTTCTCGCCCAGCCTGACTCGGGACAAATTTTATAGGGAGGTAACTGAGTCGGGTGGGGGTTAGGGAGTAGAAGGGTGAGTTTAACCCCACAATGTTTTCATACTTGGGATCTGAAAACACGATTTCCCCAGCAAAGAAGCTTAGCGTTAAGCGGAAAATCGGCTTGGAAGGATGTGATATCATTTATAACAGTACATTAAATGCAAGCTGAGAACCTGATATATTTTAGGAACATTCAGCACACTCTAGACTAATAAACATTTTACAATATTATTGCACATGTTCATTTCACTTTGTACAAATAATCATTCCCTTCACATCTAATAAGTCTGTTTGACACATAAGTGGTCTTGGGCAAACACCTCAGAGGGCCTTGTTTTTGTGCGCATTGATCATTTATTTGTGTAGCCCGCCGGGACAGTGACTAATGATTTTGAGGGTTTAACCGCCCTCAAACACCGTCTTTGTCTCCCTGCCTGTTATCGTATAAATGTAAAATAATTTCATCTTGGCCCCTGAATGTATTGTTTTTCATGTTTGAAAAATGCCTGTCCCTTCCCAGCCTGGCGTGGCATCAATCAGTTTAAAACAATATTTGGAGGAGCCCTGATCTGCGGGTCCTCCGGCAAGCTCTCGAGGTCCCCAGGAGACAGGCCCAAGAACACCACTTACTGGGGAATTTCCAAACAAACCTGCCACCACCACTACATCAACTCAGAAGCCCCCTTGTCTCCTACGAGACAGGCATGAGTCCTGCCCCTGCACAGCCCAGAGAACGGAGATTCGCTACTGATAGCCTTTCCCTTTCAACGCCAGGAACATTCCTGGAGGGCCTTGGGGCCTAGCGGGGCTGTGTTAGGAGCTGGGGGAACAGGGGTGAAGCCAACATGGTCCTAGCCTCCAGGAACTTAGAATCAGGGCAGCCCACCACTAGCTCAAAGAGCCCCTGTGTGGGAAATAGAAAAAGGTGCCCCCTCGGGGTGGGCTCAGCCGCTTGAGCCCATCACTTAGAGAACAGATATCTTTGTATGAATTGGAAAAAATGCACTCTTCACTCTGGGCAGATGCAAGCCCCCATCAGGGCACATCTCTCAGTTGGGTGTTCTTGTGCAGTGTACAACCTAAACGGCTGTACAAAGAGGCTGCCCTGGTAGAGTAGGGGTGGAAGTCAGTGGGAAACAGACACACAGAAACAACACTATGAAATACATGTCCCATAAAGAGGTAAGCCACAGCAGTGGAAGCCCAGAAGGAGGGTAGATGATAAGGTAGGAGTCTTCACGAAGGAAGTGACATTTGAGTTTGGCCTTGAAAAGTAGGTGAGTGAAAAGCAAAGGAGGAGAGCAAGAACCCACACCCCACCCACTAAATGGAGGGAAGAGCCTGCTCCCACAGACAGAAGGCCAAGGAAGCTAGCCATTTGGAGAGACTGAGCACAAGTGAAAAGAAAAGAAGTAGGAGAGAGTGAGATGAGAAATACGTGTTTATTGAGTGAATAAGTGACTGCATATAGGGATGGAAAGACAGACAAATGGATGGTAGATGGATGGATGGAAACAGATTATATTAAACAGTCTGGGATTTCTTGAACACCTTACTAAGATGTGTGCTTTTCCCTAAGCAGTGGGTGATAGGTTCAGAATTGTTCTTTTAAAAAAAACTTTTTAAAGACAGGGTTTCTCTCTGTCACCCAGGCTGGAGTGCAGTAGCACCATCATAGCTCACTGTGGCCTTGAATTCCTAGGCTCAAGTGATCTTCCCACCTCAGGCTCCCAAAGCACTGGGATTACAGGTGTAAGCCACTGCGCCCAGCCCAGAACTGTATTTTAGATGATCACTCTGACCAAAATGAACTGGAGAAAGTAGGTCTGGGTTCTGAGGGGATCTCCCTGGGCCTCAACTAGAGTGACCATTTGCAGTCAATCTTGTAAGGAAAAGGGAAAGAAGAAAAGTAACGTTTATCGGTAGCCCTGTAGGGTAGATGATATGTTCCCAACTGAGCCATGGGCTCAAAAAGTGATTTGTCCGAAGTTACTCATCTGTGCACAGCCAAGAGTTGACCCCATCTGCCTGTCTCCACGGTTTTGCCTCAGTCTGCTCATGCACACCTGGTTATGAGATGGCCTGAGATGGAGCCTCCCCACCTTCTTGCCCAAGGACGCTCCCAGCTTAGTGAGCACTCGCTCAAACCTGGTGCCCACAGCCAAGCACAGGCCACCTTGGCTCTGTGGGGCTTCCATCTGCACCTCCTCCCAGTCCACTTCCAGAAGAACCTGGAGCAGATTCGCAGTTCAAGAAATCTGGACTAGGCTCTAGCTTTGACCTCTCTCCCACCCCACTCCACCACTGCGACCATCTCCACCAGTTTGCAAGTCAGGCGACGTGCTATCTGACCCCTCTCTGGGCTTTTGCACATGCTGTTCCCTCGGCAAGGCTCTTTCACTCTTTCTCTGTCTTGCTAAAGCTTCCTTCAAGGCCAGCACCAGTGTCTCCTTCTCCAGGAAGCCCCCTCTGACCCCCATGGCTGGGCTGGACCTCTGTGCTTTCACAGCTGCTGCTTCAACACGGCACTTGCTCATTTATGCTTCTGTGGGTCCCTTGTATCCTGTCTGCCTAGCCCATTACGGGCTGCTGGAGGGCAGCGGGTATATCTGCTGCGTCTCTATGTTCTCGGCTTCCAACGCAGGGCCTGGCCCAGAGTAGAACCTGAGAGCACTGCAAAGACCGATAAGTGGTTGGATGGATGGAGGGATGGACGGACAAACGTCTCTCTCGAGGGAAACAAACTTTGGACTTGACTCCCTCACTTCCAAGAAGAGTCTCCTAACACTTGGTGGCACAGAATAACTGAAGACAACAGCTTATAGACCTGCGCATCTGATTCGTTCAGCTTCACTGAGGTAAAGGCCAGATGATGTGGGACATTATTATGCAGGCTGAGGTTCAAGGACAACAAGGTCACAGAGAGTCTTAAACACAGACTTAAGGGACTTGGCCTTTATCCCAAGGCTGATGGGCAGCTGGTGGAGGGTTGTCAGGGGATAATAAGGAGCCACCAACATGTTTAATTGAGGACGAGATGGAGAGTCAGAGGCATCAGCCTCGGGTATCCCTCTTTGTTTTGCAAAGGCTGATTAGAAAAATAGAAGGTTTCCCAGACCTCAGGATCCTCATTCTGGGACAGACACAGGCACTGTCAGAGTGATAGGACCTGCATCCAGGCCACCCAAAATACTACCCCACATCCCACCTCATGTTCTCTCTTAGCTCCCTCTAGCTCCTGGCCCCTTCTAACACTGCTTGGACACAGCTAGATATGCTGTGCCCACAAGGGCCACAAAACATGTTCTTAGAGTATAAATCCAAGTCCTTCTCCCACCCGCTCCAGCCTTCAAGCAGGTGGAGACAGACATCTATTAGTAGGTGCCACTTACAAAAGGACCAATCACATAAATCATTTCTTAATTCATTTAATAAGGATTTATTGAATGCCAATGTATCAGTGGGAGAAAGAAGATATTAATACAGAGAATAGCTTCTTCTTCTCCGAGAAAACACCAAATGGCGGATGACGCCGGTGCAGCGGGAGGGCCCGGAGGCCCCGGAGGCCCCGGGGGCCCTGGAATGGGAGGCCGCGGCGGCTTCCGTGGAGGCTTCGGCAGCGGCATTCGTGGCCGGGGTCGCGGCCGTGGTCGGGG
>CAUYRT010035265.1:0-87199 GCA_963574885.1 Lepilemur ruficaudatus | reverse complement strand
ACAGAGTAGATTTTTGAATGTAACAAGATAAGTCAACTTGAGTGGTAATATATTTTGGGAAATCAGCTCACTACAAATTGTGACTGTAAACATTGTACTGTAAATGCTTTGTAGTTTTCCCCCAATAAAAAAAAAAAAGAGGTAGCGCATTGCAAAAAAAAAAAAAAAAAGAGTTTGCAGTCTCCTCCAACATGTACCAATCTTAGATCAAAGGCGTTATGCAAAGCACAAGGCATATTTCATAACCCGGTGGGCACCCTTGGGACCATCCTGGTGAGAGCCCTTCTGGAACAAGACAGGCTGCTGCTTCCTGCGCGTTCTCCTGGGGGCGTGTGCTTGGGCCCAGCTGCCCTCTGCCCACGCTGAGGCCTCTGCCAGTCTGAGAATCCCATTTCTCACTTGCAGCCTGGAGAACAGGATGAGGTCAATAGGTCCTTCTGTTCCTGCAGGAAGCCAGAGAAGATTAATCTGAGGACAGCGAGATGACGCCAGGCGGCAGAGGAGATTTATGAGGGAGAGAAATCCAGGCCAAGGTCTCTGGGTTTTGTTTCTCTCTATCTTTCTTTTGATTACCACATCCCTGTGGTTGGAAGAAACTTGCAGAGGTCATCTGGTCCAGCCCCCTGCCTCCTAATAACCCTCAGGCAAGAGCATGACCATCTGATGCTCGGACATTGAGCAGCTCTTTCTCCTCCATGTCACGAGACCCAGATCATGTCTATGCATTTCCACTTGGCATCAGAGATCCCGACCATCTAGATTCCTCTTAACCCCAAAATAAACTCCAATGCACCCAAACTGGACTTCCCCTCATGGCTCCCAACCTCCATTCATTGGCCCAGGGTGTAACTCCCACTTGAAATGACTTTCCTCCTACTTTTCAGCTACAAAAATTTTATAATCCTTAGTACAAATTCCTCCCCTCGCCCAGGAGCCTTTTTTGCTATCCCAGGTTTTCATCCCACTAATTCATATCAATGAGGGTATGTCTTTTTTTTTTTTTTTTGCTAAATATTTATAATCTCATCACTTCTTGGTGGCTTTAAGGTACAGTGATGACATATTTCTATGTCTTGTGCACCCCACATATAGGACCCTTACAATATGGTACCTACCTCCCTAACCAGCCTCCGCAAACACAAGATGCCCTGCTTTGTCTTTGCACAATTCTGCTGTCTCTACTATGAACGTTCTTTCCTTTCTTCTTAGCCTGACAAACTTCTTATCCATCAAGGCAGAAGGAAACTAATACTTACTGTGGCTGTCATATGTCAGCTATTGTGCTAGGTTGGACTTTCTATATATGATCTCAATTAACCTTTACTGAAACTCCAGGATATGGTTAGCATTGTGCCCAGTCTATTGATATTATGCTGAGGCTTAAAGAGCTTAAAGTTCATCTATATATTTATCTATTCATTCAAAGAACAATTATTTATTTAACATCTATGGTATACCAACTACTCTACTGAAAGATGAGGATAATAGGTTTGGATTCAACAAATTCAGCCCCTGCTTTCTTGAACTTATAAACAGGAGAGACAGAGATTGAACAAGGTATTAACAAATGCAATGAGGGTTAAAAAGAAGAAACACTGGGCTTTTGCAGAGCTTTCCCAGCTTGGGAGACAGGAAAGGACTCTCTGGATATAACACTTCCAGAGACCAGATGATGAGTAGGCTCAAATCAGGCAAAGAGTAGGAGTAAGCTACTTACCTGAAATTGCAAAACTCATAATTGGAGGCACTAGGATTCTATCCAGAGTCAGTGTGACCTCAACTCCTTTCTGTTTCTACCACATCTCCACCTCCTCTGGGAAGACTGCAGGTCAAACCAGCCAAGCCTGTGTTTACGTCTCCAGAGTACCTGGAGTCTGAGTCAGCCCCATATATTGTCACGTAATGCAAGGAAAGAAATGATCTCTTCTCAGGGGTAATAGGCACAAAAACACAGTACTCCAGTGCATTCATCAAGGTATATCAACTGCTGTGACAACTCCAAAATATCAGTGACTTGCTTTGGGTGGGGGAGGGTCTCTTGGAAGGATTAGCACTGCTCACAAAATCATGCAGGGGCCCAGGCTCTTTTAATCCAGTGGCTTGCTCATCCTTTAGGGCCACACGGTCTCCAGATAGATCCTGTGTCCAGTTGGCTGATGAGCATGAGGAAAGTGTTGGGGGGAGAGTGTAGAAGGAGAGGAAAGGACGGTGGAGGGGAAGGGAAGGGAAGAGGAGAGGAAAGAAAAGGAGAACATGGAGGGCCTTTTCAGGTTTTAAGGGCCTAGAGGCAGTATACATCATTGTGGTCTACATGCTATTGGCTACAAATCAATCTCATAGCCAAACTTGGTTCCAAATGTTGGACCAGAATCTCTGTCCCCAGAGCTACACCAGATGCTGGTCCCACACAACAGGATACCTGGCCTGGGGGCCCCATGGCTTCACCTGTCACCCACCCCAAACGCTTGCTTCACCATGTATACCATGCAGATGCACCAGCAATGGTTCCTACCTCAGTCATCTCTGCAAAAAGGCCTTGATTGTGCCAAATGCTCAAGGTCTGACACAAGAGGCTGTAACATCCTGGTGGAGGTATCCTTGCGCTAAATCCATAGAGGCAGAGAAAGTCCTGAATCTAGACCAACCTCTTCATCTTACCAATGAGGAAACTGAGGCCCAGGCAGGCTGGGGAGCCAGCCCAAGGACATGTGCCTATAAAGTAGCCAAGCCAGGCAGTGGAGCCAGGTCATAAGGCTCACCCTGGAACTCACCTGTCAGGATGCCTATTACCCATGGTAACATTCTGAGTGCAAAACAACTCAAAGAGAAGACTTTCAGGCTTCCAGGAAGGAATCATTTAAGAGAAGGGAGCCTTTGAAGAACGCACCTTAAATAATGTTGCATGGTCTGTTCTGCTAGCTCAATGGCTCTCGATCCTTCTCCTGTCTCTTCACTTGTAGCACACCCATGGTGGGACACAATTTTGGATTCAGCTAAAATTCAGGAAGATCTTTCCCATTCAAGAAAGCAATTTAAATACAGAAAAGGTGAAATTAGAACAATTACTTTGAACCTACTCTAATCTATATTTTTAAGGAAGAAAATGTTAACTTTTCCCCTTTATTTTTTTTCCTGTAACAAATTAGTCTTCTCCCTGGTCCACTAAGTGGAGTGGGGGCTCCAGCCTGGCTCAGCATCTCTTCTGCACGAACCCACGTCCAGCCCTCCCCTAAGAAGGCTCACCCTGCAGCCACACTCGACTTGGGAGGCTCACGCCCATCTCTCAGGCTCCAGTTCCACTTGGCAGGGGCTCCCTGGCCTGCCAGAGTTCTGAGATCTCACTGAGATAATGAGGAAAGCAGCACAATGCCGATAGCCTGCCTAGTGTTTACAGTGCATCTCTGTAAACAGGCTGCACGCCCCAGACTCAGCGGCTCCAGGCGCTCTGGCAGGGGCCCAGCAGGCCTGCTGCATAAAACCCCCTCCCCACACCTGGGCATCTGGACCAGCCGAGGGCAACTCCTTAGAGAAGAGGCTTTGGGAGCTCAAGACGCCCCATGAACCTCATGGCTGTACAGACATGCAGCAGATATATAATTATTGGGAAGCGGTCATGTGCTGTGCCTGAGCTGAACAACAGAAACACACTTGGCTTTAGTCTTCATGGAGTGTCCAGTCTGGTGGGGAAGACAGGACATTGCCAGGTGCTGAAATACCATGGAGTCCCATGTGGGGAGGGGACAGGACGCCCTCCTCAATCTTGAAAGGGGAAGGCACTTTCTGTGCACTGGTCCTTCTGTTTATGAAGCTCCTGCTATTAACAAAGCTCCGGAACAGCCTGATAAATAAGACGCAGGTCACCTGACATCGATTTTTGTGTTTCTCCCACTAACAACATCCCCTTCTGTATTGGTTAGCTAGGGCTACCAGGACAAAATACCATAGACTGGGTGGTTCAAACAACAGAAATTTATTGTCTCCCAGGTCCGTAGGCTGGAAGTCGCAGATCAAGGTGTCGGAATGTTTGCTTTCTCCTGAGGCCTCTCTCCTAGGCTGGGAGAAGCCACCTTTTCCCTGTGTCCTCACGTGGCCACTTCTCTTTGCTGGAGCATCTCTGGTACCTATTCCTCTTGTAAGGAATTGGATCAGGGCCCACCCTAATAGCCACATTTTAACTCAATTGCCTCTTTGAAGACCCTGTCTCCAGCAGTCACCTAAGGTGTAGGGCTTCACCATGAGAATTTGAGGGGGACAGAGTTCCATGTGTGCAGTATGTTTACAAAACATTTTAACAACCTTCAAGAACACGGGCTTTGGGGACAGGCAAAGGATGGGTGTAACTTTTAGATCTGCCACTTACCTACTGCCTGATTTTGGACAAGTACTATAGGAAGCCTCAGTTTTACTCAACTGTACATTGAAATAATAATGTGTGCATTACAAATGTATTAATAGGAATAGTGGTGTCATGATAGCAAGCACTTCAAGCATGCTACTGTTGCTGCTGCTGGTATTTATTCATGGTGGTTTGGGGGAAGACCAGTCTAGATTTAGACTCAGATAATTACAGCCAGCATTTATGGAGCATGTATTCTAAGTGGATTTGCTCATTTAATTCTTAAAATAACCCCAGGAAGTAGGAACTATAATTATCACCATCTTATAAGTAGGGAAATTGAAGTACAAGGTTAACTAAATGTCCTCAAGGTCACAGGAGATCTAGAATTTGAACCCAGACACCCTGGCTCCAGAGTCCACACAGTCAGTGTTTTTATAACTAGTTCGCTGAGGACTTTAGACAATGTACTGAGTCTCTCCAAACTAAAATAATATCCTCATGGCCTATAGTTAACCAAAAATCAAGGCAGGACAGAAATCAAGAAATGTTACTTCCCTTTTTAGCTTGAACTTCACAGTTTTTATGGATTTTTATTAGGGAAACAAGAGAGTGACAACATTTTTCAGGCAGGAGAGCCAATATTGAGAATGCGATTCGTCGACAAGCGGATTGATGAAAACCCTGCCACCCTCCAAGTAGAGAACATCGCTTGAATCCATCCTTTAAAGCCTAGAATGTTGATTAAAATACTTTTATAAAGTAGAAAAAAATAAAGCTAATATTAAAAAATCCTGTTTTATTAATCCCCAAAGGGAGGATTTTATTAATTCCTTTAGAATCCAATAAAAGTGTGTTTTTTAATCAACTTTGTTTTCCAACTTCTGCCCAAGTGTCAAATCATAGCAAAGTTGCCCACATTTTTTGAGACACTTCCAGGTACAGGGGCTGGGTTGGGAGGGTGGGGGACAGATACGAACCCGGACCTTTTAGACAACCCAGCGGGACGAGACAAACGTGAAATATTAAGTACTATCAAGATGATGTGAAAGAGCAGTGCTCATGAGGGTGAGCTTTGTCTATTATATTCCCATACAGACGGGAACGGTTTGTTTCAGAACAGTGCCCGGCATATATTAGATCCTCAGTAGATACTTGTTGATTAAGTAGGCAAGAGTACAATCATGGAGTGTCTCACTGACAGAGTAAGAAGTGTGATTTAAATTCCAAAAATGATGTATGTTCAGAGTTCTAAGCAGGAGAGTAATACGGTCTGATTTTTTTTTTCTGTAATTCACATCAATGACATTATGAGAAGGGATACAGGTGTGGGAGGGGCATGAAACAAGGAGACCAAGTAGGAGGCCACCGCACAGTAGGGGGGAAGTTGGCCCAGACTACCAGTGGACATGGGAAGAAGTGGGTGGGTCCAGGCTATATTTGGGACCTAGAGTTCGCAGGAAATGCTCATGGATTGGATATGAGAGAGAAAAAAGGGAATCAGTTTGACCTCTTGGCATTTCACTTGAGCATCTGGATGGATGGCTATGGTATTTATCAAGATTGGAGTCATATAAGGAGGAATGAATTCAGGCTCAGGGAGGGCAGAAATCAAGAATTCTGTTTTGGATATATTAAGGGTAGGATGTCTAGTAGAAATACTGAATGCTTGTTGGCTGGGTAAGTCAGGTGCTCAGAAGGATGTCAGGTGGTCAGTAGGCTGTGGGATGGAGGTGGCTCTGCTGGTGGTCCACCGGAAGCATTTGAGTCTAGGGGAAGACTTGCTCCGTGGTGACAGCATCAAATCCACACCTCAGCCAAACTAGAAACCTGAGATTGCTCAGAAACGGAACACATTGATCCATGCCTGTTCTTCCTGCAGAAAATCTAAGACATCCAAATGGACCACCACCTCCTTCGAGGAGCTTCTCCAAGGCTTTCTAGCCCTCTCCCATACCCAGTGAGTTTGAGGCGGAAGTTGCTGGGACCCACATATGGTTAAAGTCCACCCTGCAAACTGCGAGTTTAATCAGACGCATGGCTTCATCACTTGGGCTTAATGAGGTAAACCAGACCTCCGGTAATATCGCCAGTATAATTGACATGGTTCTCTGGGAAACATTACACTTTATAATGAAAATACTGTATATAATTAGAATCTAATAGGAAGAAAATAGTAATTAGCCAGAATTAACTGAACAGACGCAATCAGGCAAATAAAGGTTATCCTCAGGAGAGGACCCTTCAGAGTTCAAATGCACGTCCTATAATTGTAGAGAAGCCCCAGTAATTAAGGGTAATTTTTGCCTGCATCGTGCATTGTCATGAAAGAGATTTTTTTTTTTTTGCTGAGTGGTGGAATGAATCTGGCCAAAACCTAACAAGGATCTGGAAGGTCATAAGCACAGAGCCATTGGAGTAGGGAAGGGAAAGTGCAGGGGCAGGGGACCCAGAGCCTAAAATTCCAGGTTCCAATACCTGGTCCCACTCTGTCATTAACCAGCTGTGTGACTTTGGGTGAGTCACTCACCATCTCTGATGATAATGATAATGGTGGCTCCTATTTATTGAGTGGTCTGCTTACTATGAGCTATTATGTAAAGATAAGCACTTTCCATATATTGTCCAATGTAATCTTTGTCTTCTTAACCACTGGATAAATTCTCCCTTCTTCATATTTTCACCTACACAAGATTAAACCAGACAATTAAAAATGCTAATAATGACAATAACAACTTTCGCCAGGGTTATTGTGAAGATCATTGAGACTATGCCCCTTTTGAAGCTGTAAAAGGGAAGGAAATCAGACTTCATGGACTACTTATTCACACCCAGAATTTTAAAGGAACCTGGAGCTATCAGGCCTCAAACCTGAGATCCCTTCCTGCAATATACACCCAGCAAATGACGGCCACCCCCACTGGTATTGGGATTAGGCAGCAAGCCAGTGCTCTAAGGCTACAGTCAAGAAGTGCTCCCTAGAAGACATGGAGTCATTCCCTAAACTTCTTAGCCTGTGGGAGGAAGAGAGGGGAGTTTTGCTGGAGGAAAGTCTGCCTTGAGTGGAGCCAGGGAAATTGCTGTGCAGGCCACTGGTGAAACAGGTCTTCACGTGCTCACCCAGTGGGATGGCTTCTCCAGCACCACATGGTCCAGGTCTCAATGTGGGAATCAGAATGCCAACCAAGAATGTTGTTCTTATGAGCAGGAGAGGAACATGTTTAGCCCAGGGTTAGACATCCCAGCACTTGGCCCCGCACCATCAGACAGCCAACGCCCTGAGCAAATCCAGCCAACATTCATGAGCACCCACTCTGGGCAGGGTTCAAGGTGGGCACTAGAGGTACAGGGGTGTCCTTTATGGAGATTGCAGCCCAGGGAGCAGGAGCAGTAATGAGGACAGAGAAGAGACACATCACAGGTTTTCAGAACACAAGCTGGATGTGGGAAGTGCTATGATAAAAGTACCACCAAAACTGATGGAAACTCTAGAGGAGCTAATGAATTCCACCTGGGAAGAATGGAGATAGCTCTGAGAAGACGTCTGAAGAGAGGTGGCATTTGAGTAGGACCTTGCCAGGTGGAAAAAGGAGAGAGGGACTCTTTGGGAGAAAGACTAGCCTGGGCGAAGGCATAATGGCAAGTGGATACACAATGAACGTATTGCTTAAACATCTACAACATGCAGGGCTCTGTAACCGGGTCTGGGCAAGCTACACAGAGGGTTAAATAGCGTCCAACCATTTGGAGTTTACCGTATAGTAAGACAGGTGAGATTTGTATAATTATAATACAAGCTGCGAGGAAATAAGATGGCTAGTTTAAGCACTATTAAACTCTGTGGGTATGCAAAAGAGAGAGCAATTTCTTTGGCAAGAGAATTTAGAGAAAATTTCTAGGAAGAGATGGTCTTGAAACGGAGGCTTGAACTCTAGGTAGGATATGAAAATGCAGACATAGAACGGAGGTCTTACTGATGGAGAGTGCATCCTAGGCAAGGCTAAGCAAGTAACAAATTATGGAGCAAATACGAGGAGGAACAGGAAATCATGAGGGCCCGGCTCCATGAAAAGAAGCATTCTGAAAAAATATGGAAGCCAGATCTTGCAGGATCTTGGGTGTCAAGCCAAAGTGGACATTGCTCTGCCGTTCCAGAAGGTGTTTGAGCAGAAACGTGACTCAAGCAGAGCAGTACCCCAGTGTGATCACCCAAAGAAGCGCCCCCTAGAGGAATGGAGGAGAGGAGGCTTCCTGGCTTGGTCTCCTCCAGGGAGCACGTCCACCTGTGCTGAGTGATGCTGAGTGACTGGCGAGTCAGAGGACGGTTTTGAAGATCATGGTGTGCCTCTGCCCCCGTCCTTTTCTCTGCCAGAAGCAGGACCCAAGGCAGCCCTGATGATCACAGGTGGAACCCTCTTGTCTGGGGCTCCTATTTCTATTATTAAAGCTACTTAATGCCTAATTACTCAACCAGCCACAAGGGCTCCTTGCCGGAGAGCAATCGGATTTGTCAGGCATTTCCAAAAAGCACACAACTCTCTTGGAGGTCTCAGAATAGCTATGTCAGTGGCCCTAATGGAACATAATTTCCTGTAAAGGAAAACTAATTTAATATTTTCAGGTATTATGTAACCAAGTGCCCGCAGAGAGAGGGAAGACAACTGCTAACGAGAAACAATCAGAGAGCACGGTACCCCTGTGGAATCAGAAAGCCTGCAGGTCTGTTTAATGCTGCCAAGGGGACCCTGCAGGAGTGGCTGATCGCGGGGACAGGGGTGGGGTGGTGCAGTGGTGAAGCGTGTGGGCTCGGAGCCAGGCTAGACTGAGGTCTGCTGCTCACGAGCTGTGAGACCTTGGGCACAAAACCTAACATCTCTGAACTGTGCTCAAGTTTCAGCATCAGCAAAATGAGAACAATAAAATAACCCTAACTCATCTGGTTGTTGCGAGGAATAAGTAAACAAATTTACGGGAAGTGCACGGCAGAGTGCCTGGCACTTAAAAAACATTCAATAAATGGGTGTTACGACTACAACTGCTCTTACTATTGATCAGAGGAGAGTTAAGTAAAACTTTCCTCTCACTATTCATTTTGGAAGAAGGTTTAAAGTCAGGACACCAGTGGCCAAAACCTTCTGGGGTGAGCAACAGACAGTCACAGGACAGTCCTACAGTTATCTGCTCCTCTACTTTCCCTCGGGCCTTACCACAACTGTTGAAAGAACGAGCAAACCATTCATCTCTTTCCTGGGCTGTGGATGGCAACGGCCCTTTTTCCCCTATCCAATGCCACGACCACCTCCAGAAGGCTACCTTCCATACTACACTCAAAAGATACTTCCCAAACTTCAATCTGATTACATCAACCCTCTGTCTGGAAGGCATAACAGAATTTCTCAGAATCAAAAAAAAATTCAAATCTAAACTCTTTATCCTGGCATTCAAGGCCCTGCACAATTTGGCCTCAGCCTTGTCCCCCCAAGAGCTCCTGTCCTACCTCCTAATTTTCCCTCACACTATCTTTTTGCCATTTCTCTGGAAACCACTCCTCCCTCTCTCACATGTGGCAGCCAACCTCATAAATCATGGCATTTTTTTCTGGCAAGCCAGACACGACCTCAGAATCTTTCTCAACACAAGTACTCCAGGCAGCCACAACCAACTGGTCAGATTTGGTTCAAAATATTAAATCCATTTGCCATCCTAATCTAGAATTGCCTGGGTCTTGGCCAAGCTGATTCAACTTTGGCCTGAGTTCCAGAGACCCCTGACAACCAGCTTAGCTGAGCTCTCCAAACTGACCACATGTATTTAGGCCTCTCCTGAGACCCAGCAGCCTCCTTCCCACCAAAGCCTCCCTCCCTCTAGGTTAGACTCTGGGGCCCTAAACCCTCACTCCTGTGACACAGCTTCACTCTAAGGCAGGTAACAACTAGTCCCTAATGCTAAATAGGCTTAGCTGCCCCTTCTGACACTAGTCAGCTGGCCCCAGAAGTTCTTTATGGCCTTGGAGATCTCTTGCCTAGGTCCTCTCTAGGATGTAAGAATTTGCTTTTTCTTCAAGCTCTCAGGAACCAAGGGATGCTGCTTCTACAACCAGCAGCAGGTTTGGCCCCTAAAGATAGATCCCTTGGACTCAGGATCTCTCTAACCCCTTCCCCCACCCCCAAGATAAAATCCTTACATTCTTGAAACTTTCTGAACCAGTGTACTTTCCTGACACAACCAAATCCAAGGTCAGACCGTTCCTACAGCCTTACCAAGGTTTCTGTTGCTTAGCTGAGAAGAGAAGAAGCTGTTTTAGCTGAACTCCTACTTCAGACAGGCCCCAGGCTGCCCAGAAACCAGCCAAAGAGGCCCTGGGCTCCAACCTAGCCAGGCTAAACCATAGCTTCTAGGGCAGGAGTTCTCAATCCCTGCAGAGTTTTTAAAAGATGCCAATGCCTGGGCCCATCCCCCAGAAATTCTCATTTAGCTGCTCTGATATGGAGCATACGCATTGGCTTTTTTTTTCTTTTAACTCTTAGTTGGTTCTAATGTGTAGGCTGGATGGAGGCCTGCCAATGATAGATGACAGAGGGAAAGCCCTATCAGAGTATCCTCTGGATAACAGCCCTACCATTCCTCCAGCCCGAACTGGATGCAAAAGACCAAGCTACTGTTCTGAAACAAATTAGGAAGAGTTAAAGATGACCCCAAAAGACCTGGAAGGCACTACTTCAACCCAATGGGGAGTACTAACCAGAACTGATGCCCAAGTCTGTATTCTTTCATTCATGCATTCATTCATTCATTCATTCATTCATAAATACTAAGCTCTTATTGTGTGCCAGGCCATTGTGTGCCATGGTACTAGGACTCAGGTAATGGCTTCAGCTGAAAGAACCCCTGCTTCTGAATCATGATACCAAGTTACGGGATATTTGAGGTAGGTTCTGAACCTGAGCTGAGAATTCCAGCAATTTCCCCTAAACTCTGGTACCTCAAAGGCAATGAGTGACCAATGACAATTATTTCTTATTTTCTCTAGGCTTTAAATTGCATAAGAAATTATTGAGTGTTTATGTTCAGAGTAAGCATACTGTTTCATTTATTATTTTGCAAGAAAAGTTTTCTTGTATCCAATGTATAGGTGAAAACATAAAAGTTGAAAGAAGGGAAGAAATTTGCCCAAGATTGCTCAGCTTTTAGGGATTTGAGCTGAGATCTGACCCGACATGTGTGTTTATCCATTGTAGTATGTTATGTCGGTCATGCCTTTATTCATTGATTCAACCAAAAACCACCAACATGTATTGAGCAGCTTCTCATGACGGACACCCAGTGAATGCTCAGAACAACCTGTGAAGTGGTTATCACTTTTATCACCCTAGAGCGGGAGTCATCAGACGCCTTCTGTAAGGAGTCATATTGTCATGATTTTTGGCTTCATGGGCCATAGGGGCACTATCACAATGACCCTACCGTTGTAATGCAAAAGCAAGCATTGACAATATAAAAGTTCCAATAAAACTTTATTTAAATTAAAAAAAATAGGTGATAGGCTGGATTTGACCCATGAGCCCTCTATTCTAGAGAAAAAGAGAAAATACAAATAATTACTGGGGCTCAGATACGAAGGACACATGCCCAAGGTCACCCAACTTCTAAGGAATAAGCCAGCTCCGAGGCACCCACCTGGGACCCCTGAGCCATTCTCTACTCCTCACCACACTGCCTCCCCCAGAAACCCCAAGGACTCCTTCTTTCATCACTTAATCTCCCTCAATCCTCTAAGCTTTATCTGTTCTGATTAAGGCCAGCTTACTGTGCTCAGGATGCATTACTGCTTCTCACCATTCTCTGTCAAGAACATAAGAATAAATCAATCTTTCTGTCTTAATAAGTTGATAATCATTGTGATATATTTAATGTGCTCAGTGCCATCCTTGATGTTCAGGCGTCAGTCAGAAAACCATTCCCTGTCCTTTCTCTCAAACAGTGTGCCTTGCATTTGTTTTCCTTTGCTCTTACTGTGTTGTTTTGTTTTTGTTTTTCAATTTCATAGCCCGTCGTTCCTCTCCTTTTGTCACCTATTCTTTCTCTCTCTCAGGTTGAATTCTGTCCTTGCTCATAGATGCTCCCTTTCTGCACACCTGGCTTTTAGGCCAGTGTTTGCATTTCCTCATCACTTTGCGGCCCTGTGTTTACTTTGTAAAAGCTCCCAGGGCTCTGAGATCTCAGAAGGCAGTGGTGTAACCCACCCCCCTTCCCCAGGCAAGGCGTCATTCATTTATTTACTCATTTAGTGAATATTGATTGACTATAACCAGACGTGGGTGATAGAATAATGGTCAACATGGACATGGACCTGGACCTCATGGAGCCTATGATGTAGCAGGAGAGATCAATATTAATCAAGGAATTACAAAATACACAGTCTCAACCTGGTAGTCTGCGCAACAGAGGGGGGCTCATTTATCTCATTGGTGAGGTCTTTAGGTGGGGGTCAGAGAAAGGCCCCATTAAGATGCAGGAGCTGAGTAGAGACAGGAGATTGGAAGGGCCTCCCTACAGAAGGTGCAGAGGAGGAAGGCTCTTCACCCAAAACCATCCCCTGCCTGCTCTTTAAGCCTCTGTAAAGGAAAAGCATCTACACTCTTCAATTTAGGTGATCAGTTAACAGCCTCAAGGGTTAGAGACGCTTCCTTTGCTTTACTTTGTAACAGCCTCTTAAGATAAGAGAATCACCAGCCTTAGAACAGGGAGGGCCCTCAGGTATCATCTGGGGCAACCTCTTCGCTGCTTTACAGATGGACAGCATGGTGCCTAGAGCAGGCAGGGGACTTGCCTGTCACCAAACAGTGATATAGCTGGGGCTCGGCCGGGGTCTCCCCAGCTCCGAGTTAAGTCCCATTACCACAGAGCTTCTTAAAGGCAGGATGTGCATGTCTTCATTACGGACCAGTGGTTATAATGGTAGTAACAACAATGGCTACATTTTGTTAAGGTTTGTCCCTATTCCAGGTACAGTTAAACATTGTACACTCTTTAGCTTTTTGATAGTCATGCCAGTAACCCAGTGGCACAAGGCTGGTACTGCTTCCTTGTTTCTCCCGTCTCACCTGGCGGGCTGAGCCCCGTATTCAGCTGGGACCTCAGGCCAGAGAACCAAAGGGAATTCACACTCGCTGCCTGACCTCCGTCCTGTACCACGGCAGACGGAACACAACTGGCCATTTTGACAGTGTCGGCCCGTGGGCCCCACCGCATACTAATCAATCTCTAGAAATAGATGCATTAGGGGCGAAAACATTTACTGGCAACACTATCTGGCTTCAATCTTTCACCTTCGCTGGGTAATGAGATGAGCTAGAACATTAAAACCAACAAACAGCCTTTGGTGTTTACAGCAAATGTTTGCAAAAGCATGGGAGCCAGAGGTGCTCTGGGGAACATCTGGATTTCTGGAAGCTGTGTGATTACACAGATGTGTTAGATTCATCAAGCTATAAAAATATCCTGTGATATATGTCAGGGAAGAAAAACAACCTCCCAAAATGGATTTGGTACAAATTATCAATTATAGCAAAGACACCAAAGGAAGACTGATGTGACTGCAGGCTCTGGGAAGATCCTCAGAGCGAGGGCGAGATGGGTGCTTCAGAGAGTGGTCCTTGTTGACAGGTGTGGGGGCCCTGAAGATGCCAGGGATGGTATTTATCTATTGACTCACCTCTGATAATCCTCTCTGACTCTGAATTCCCATTGCATTGCTTGGATGGAGGCCCTCCTTTTCTTAAATACCTCAGAGTCTCTATATTGCTTGCAAATATCTTCCAGTAGCTTGTAAAATTCTATGTATAATATACCCTACAGCACTTTTCCAGACTCGTCTTCTGTAGCCACCTCTACTACCAAAATAAGACTCATCCTACTTCCCCAGACATGTTTGCATGTTTGCATGTCTTCATGCAAACCCATAGCACCGTGCCTGACTTGGTCTCCTCACAGATTGTTTCGCTTTTTTACTTTTCAAATGGTGAGCAAATGAGTAAGTGAATAAGTTGCCTCTCGGCCTTTGCACATGCCTGTGCCCCCATGCCCATGCCTGGACACCTACCCCTTGAGGCCCTGAGCTCATGCAGGAGCTCCCCAAGTTCCTGGAGACATCTTCTCTGGGTAGCTTCCCTCCACTCCCTCCCCAAGGCCTTTATCCTTCCTGCTAATGAGTGCACCCCATATACTTTGCACAAACCTTTAGTTTATCCCATAGAACTTCTTTTTCCTTTTAGATTTGTCTGTATTGCTCACTGTTCTACAAGCTTTTCAAACCTGGAGACGCTGTCCTGTTCATTTCTGCAGCCCTGGTGGCCCAGCACAGTATTCAGCATAATGTAGCATGGTGACCCTAGGCGAGTGGCCACTGGAAACCCCTCCAAGAATGAAGAATTCTTAACATGAAATCCCAAGGGCTTTTGATGCTAAAATGAACTTCACCGTTGACCTGAACACACCTTGGAGAAGTTTCATCCTCAAGGAAAAGTTGTCGGAGGAGTTATTTCTCTCCACTTGGGAACCAGGATTGGATGAAGTGGTCGCTGCAACAGTTAAGGGTTTGATTCATGTGAAAGGTGATAACAATGTTCCCAGGTATAGATTTAAATCCCACTCTATTTCTTTTAGGAATACAGTTTTGCAACACTGAATAGTATGAATAGAAAATCACATAAGTAGAAAAATAAATATATAGAAAATGAACAAATATTATGAATAGAAATAGTAAGAATAGCAAACTTAAGGTGTGTCTTTATCGCTGCCTACGTGTCGGTAGACATTAGTTGCAGCACCAGCGTAATGTCCTGACAGACCCAGGTTTCCTGACCCTGTGTTGCGTCCACTTTGCCTCCTGCAGGAGAAACCTACCTGCACTATCCTGGGTGGTCCCCAAACATCCCCCACCTCAGCAGAGAGTATTGCCTGGACAAAGCATATTTCCATCTCAAGGTCACAGGACGTGGGAGAGAGACTCACCTGAACTGTCTCCATGTACGTGGATTTCTACGGAAGGAATTAAGAACCGGAACAAAGCAATCAAAATTCAGTTGATGACTGAGAATTCCTAGCGTTTAACATAGCAACAGACACTCTCTTGAAGTTAGGCATTTGTCTTTCTCTTCTACCAAGGAGGAAACAGAAGTTCCAAGAAGTTAATCATTAATCCAGTATGAATCAGCTCAGGGTATAAATGCAAACCCT
The DNA here is from genome assembly GCA_963574885.1 of Lepilemur ruficaudatus. Classification (NCBI taxonomy): domain Eukaryota; kingdom Metazoa; phylum Chordata; class Mammalia; order Primates; family Lepilemuridae; genus Lepilemur; species Lepilemur ruficaudatus. The sequence goes on along the minus strand of CAUYRT010035265.1, from coordinate 71,625 downwards.
GTGTATTAGAAGCACAAAGAATATATAGCAGTAACGTTTATGATGACAAAACCTACAGCAGGAACGACAGCAGTTGCTGCCTATTTTGCACCTTCTATGTGCCAGGTCCTTAGGGTATCTCATGCAAGCTTAAGAAAATAACCAGGGACATAATGTTATCTTGGAACAGTATTTCTCAAGGGGTGTTCTGGGACCACCAGCATCAGAATCATGCAAGGATTTTGTTAGAAATGCAGATTCCCACTCCTAACCCCGGACCTACTAAATCAGCATCTCTAGAGGTGGGGCCCAGGAGTCTGCATTTTAACATGCCCCCCACTCCGCCATGTGATTCTTAAATACATTCAAGTATAAGCACTACTAAGTTCATCAAAATCTTAGTAAGGAGGAATTAGCAATTAAAACCAGCCTTTTACTCGTATTATGTCTGCATATTATGCTGGGTAGTAAATGCTATTAGCTATTTAGGTTAAAATCACTGAGCACAGTGTCCGGTTTATTCCGCAGTGGGAGCTCAATTATTCTCCAAATGCCCTTCCATAGCCCTTGCAGAGACCAGAGTTAAAAGAAATCCCTTTGACCAACAACCAGGGGCATCTGCCTCTGAGTCAAAAATATTTTACAACACAAATCCACGGCAGAGAGAAACGGGTCACCTTCCAGCCCCTTCCACCTCCTACCCCAGCCTGAGTCCCCCTCATTCTACAAATGAGCCCCTGGAGGGCTGATGGAGATGAGAAATTGCGTCCCCAAGAGCTACTCAGGGAAATTAGGGCCTCCCTACCTTGAAGGCGTCAAGAGACAGTGGACGAGAGCAGAGAGAAAGAGACAAAACGCCCATTCCAATAAGGAAACGGCTTTAATCTATCAAAGTAATTCTCCTTCTTTCAGAGAGAGAGAACATGAAATTGCACAAAATGACTTACAGAATGGCACCCAGTCTGATTAGCGTGAGGCCCAGAGCTGCCTGCACTTAGTAAGGAAGGTAGAAAGCCCATTTGAATATTCACTTAAAAAAAAAAAATCCCACATAAAAAGGGAGAAGAATGGGTCTGTCTCTTCAAAGGACAGGAGTTTTGGTGAAAGCACATATTTAGGGGACCTCATAGAGGGGACGGTGCTTAATGGAGCCGGGGAGAGCCTGTGATAATCAAAAAGGGCGGGGCTTTCACTCCAGACCCCCCATTTCCCCAGCTCCGCGTCTCCCAGTTTAACTACAGCTTAAAGTCTAAACCCTCAGTGGGCTCTAGACCACATTAGAGTCCAGGCCAGGGGTCAGAAATATTTTTCGATAAGGACAAGATGGTAAATATTTGAAGCTTTGCGTGCCGTATGGTCTCTGACTCAACTACTCAACTCTGCCTTTGTAGCCCCAAAAGCAGCTGTAATAATACATCTGCAAGTGGGAGTGGCTGTGTTCTAATTCAACTTTGTGAGTGCTGAAATTTGTATTTCACATGATTTTCATGTATCACGAAATTCTTTTGATTTTTTTCTAAGCACAGAAAAATGAAAATATCGTTTTTAGCTTGCAGGCTATCTAATCTAAAACCAGGCCAGGGGACAGTGTGGCCCTCTGGGCCGTAGTTTGCCAGCTCTGGTCTAGACGCAGCTGGCTTGTTTTTGCCATGCCTTGTGCTCCTTCTCCAAATCCCTCGGAAGGAAGGGCTGGCTTTCCACGTGCAAACTCCTGCATTGCCAGCTCACGTGCCGCTCGCCTCTTCTTTCTGCCGGGATTGTCTTTCTTTCCCCTTCCTAAACATCCCCCCGGTTCCTCACGCCTCCAACTCATCAGCTCTTCCCTGGTGGCCCCCACAAGACAGAGCCTTCCCACATACTTTATCTACGAGCCTTATCTCGCATAACAGACTCTAAGCTACTCATAAATAAATTCATATCCAACACTGACATTCATTCTTCAATTAAACCCCTGCAACAACGAATCTCTAAGGTAGGCTCTGTTATTATCCCCCATTTTCAAACCTGGGAATTATATCTTAAAGGGGGCTGGAAATTTGCCCGAGGTCTCCCAGTGGAAAAAAAAAAAGACAAAAAGAGGACTGTTCCCCATGTATCAAGTACGACCCACGTGCTGGGAGGAGACCTCGTAGCTTCCGAACTACATACTGCTCTGTGTCTCAAAAACAAGAGCGCTTACTCCATGGCCTGTTTGAATAAATGTTAAGGCTTATCTTATTTATGAAGACCCAGAAGATTAGTCATAAGCAAGGACTCTGACACCAGTGAGAAATGACAGAAAGACTAGCTGACAATCTGACCTCAAGAGAGGACAATGAAATGAAGCAAAGGACGGTAAGCACCAGCACCATTAACTCACGAGGTACAGGGGTCTGGTGTCACTCAGTGTGGGGTCTGGTAGCCCCTGAGGGCATTGCTGTGTGGTTATGCCATGTAGTGTGGGACGAGTGTTGTGGCAACTCTGAGTCCTTACAAAATGATAGAGTGAATGCTCTGCTAAATGTCAGGGAAGGACGTGATCTGTGTAGATGGATACCCAACAAAAGTGGCCTTTTTTTTCCTTGGTCTTTTAAAAAATAATTCTGTGTGTTTAAAGAAGTTAGTTCTCATTTATCTCAATATCCCTATTCTGCAGAATAACCTATTCCCTGGGGATAATGGAGATCCAGCAGTTTTTCTGTATCATAATAGTTCTCCGGTGAGACGTCTCTGTTTTCTGTTCCTGCGTGCCTTCTGACTCTGCTGTGAACAGCCTCCCTGCTCCCCGTGGATGCGCAGGTGCCCACTCAGTGCAAACCAGCTAACGTTCCCTGAGTCAGTGCTGCCTGCAATGCCCTGTGCTGGGTGATACTGATGCACCATAATACTGTATAACAGTGATGTGTTCATCGCTAGGACCTAGTGACAAGTAAGACGGCCCTTACCCCCAGGGAGTTAACCGTCAGGGAGTAAACCAGATGCTGGCACAACACACGAGCTACGTTTTTCTCATTGTGGCTATGCCAAAAGAGTACAGCATTATCAGAAAGAAACTTGCTTCTCTAACTTGCTTACCATGGAGCAAGTTAAAAAATAATCCTAACATGCCCCCTCACCATATATCTTGAGTTTTCACATCTTGGTTCCCTTGATCTTGTCCTCCTTATTCTCTACTCTGTCTCTAAACTTGTGACAGCACACCGTGCTTTCCAACGTCACAACTCAGTCCTGGAATCCCCTCAATTGGGTTTGGTTCCTACTGGGCTTGTCCAAGACGTTCCTTTTGCTCCAGGCTGGCACGTACTGTCCATCCTCTCTCTGGAGTCTGCTGTTGGTGCATATCCCATTTCCAGGTTTGCTGCTCTGGCCTTGGTACTAGTAATTCACATGGTACCCAGCCAGGTGGAAAGAAATGACAGTCACCATTTTGAACAGGTTATCACATATTACTAATTCTATATGAATTCCTTTGGTAAATATTTAGTGAGCCTAGACCCAATGCCAGGCACCGTGCCAGGTACTGAGGGTACAGAGACAATGATAATTCATGCCCTAAGAGTGTTTGCCATTGATAGGAACAATTGTCACCATGTGATAAGTTCTGCGATTCATTGAACATACTCTCCCCAAGCTCCCACTTTGTAATAGCCCCTGTGTTAGGGGCCAGAGTTGTGGCAATGAATAAAACTGTGTCCTTCCTTCATGGAGCTCACTGGGTCACATTAAATGTGCCAGTTCTTCTCTTTCCAAGCACATGACAGTATTGCACTTCCCCACCTATTGAACTCCAGCAGGGTGATTTGACTCACATTAGCCAATGCAACATGAGTGGAAGTGACATGTGTCACTTACAGCAAATGCCTTTAAGAGCCAGTATGCAATTCCCATTGTTCCCTTCTCCCTTCCGTGGTGGCTGTGGACCTATCATTCAAGAGGGAGCCTCCACTGAGCTTCCTTGAGTGACTCAAATGCAAAAATCCCCATGTGGATCCTCAGCATATAGCATGTGCTAGAAATAAATCTTTATTATCTTTAATCACTGAGATTTGGGGGAGGGGCTGTATGCTGCTGCCATGTAACTTGGCCTATCCTGACCAGTTCAGGGTGTATCCCCAAAGTACAATGGGAGAAGAGAAGAAAGGTCCAATTCAGCCTAAAAGATGTAAGTTAAGGCTTCCCAGAGGAAGTGATGCTCCAGCTGCCCAGAATAAACTAGAGGATGGAGTCTGTTAGGACAACAAATGGGTCTATGGTCTTGGGCAAGGGACTTTACCTCCCTGGGCCCAAGTTTCCTAATCTGCAAAATGGGCATAATAATGTCCATCTCAGAGAATAGTTGGGAGGATTAAATAATACAGTAGAGGTCACGAATTAGCACTGTATTATTACAATTAGGACTTTGGGTTATAATCAACGAAACAACAATCCCAAATAGCTTAAAATACCTTAATCTAAAAATCTGGGGAATTAATTGGCTTATATAACTTGGAAGTCTGAGGGACAGAACGGACTTCCAGAATGGTTGGATCCAAGGACTATGTCATTGAATATCTCTCTCCGTTCTCTCTCTTTCCCCTCTCTCTCTCCTCTCTCTCCTCCCCTCTTTCCTCCCTCTCTCCCCCTCTTTTTCTCCTCTCTCTCTTGTGCCCCTCTCTCTCTTCCCCTCCTCTCTATCTCCTCCCTCTCTCTCTCCCCCCCTCTTCCCCCCACCCCCAGTTTGACTCTCGTTGGCTTCATTCTCAAGTAGGTATCTTCCACAAGGCTGAGTGACAGCTCTGGGAAGCTCCAAGCTAAGGTGACTCCAGAGCTCCAGAGTAAGAATGAGGTTTTCCTCCAACATCTACATTAGGGCTCAAATCAAACGACTTTCTGGCCCCAAACCGATTACTACGCACACCTAGGGAGGGAGAGAATGGAGTACTCTATTAGGTATCCCAAGTCATCTTGTCAGGGCTACTTGATTGACAGCTTCACCAGTTTCACATGGAGTTGGGGAAGGAGTCTACTCTCCAAAGGAAGAGTGCTAGATAGAGAAAAAATGAGAGATGTCCACTGTGTCAATTACTCCAGGAAGTAGGAATAGCACATAGTGTGGGATGGCTTGATGGCGCGTGGTATGTAAAGAGTAGAACAAGAAACCTATTCTTGCTAGAGCATACAGTGTTATATGTATATGTGCATGTGCACATGTGTGTGAGTGTATGTACATGTGCATGGATATGCATGAGTGTGCCTGTATGCACATGTATATAAGTGTGCAATTTGTGTACACTTGTGCATGCATGTGCATGTATGTTTGTGTATGGTGGCAAGAGATGGCAATCGATGAGGCTGGACAGGTGAGCTAGGGTCAGAGGATTCAGAGACACATCCTGCAGAGTTGGGTCTTAAGCCAAGAGATTGGCAATAGAAGAGCCATTCTGGAATCCTAAAATATTCGAAGCCAACCGGCAGGTATCATGGTATCTTAGGGTTCACTGTAATCTAGAGAAATAAAAATGAGCAAGGAACATGGAGAACGCAGAGTAAACTGCGGGGACTGAGTAACCCAGACACCTCCTGGGGCTGTGTCCACTTCCCAGGGGCGTGCTGCTCTGCAGCCCGTTTTAGATGGTGACGCAAGGTTTCCAACAGCACCTGACAAGCTGGCCTCGGTGTTTATTCCTTTTCATTAAAAGTGTCAGTGGGTGGCCCACACCCCATGCCTTACCCGAAGGTACAGACGCAGGGAGCCGCCGGGGAATAGACTGGAGGGAACACTGTGGGCTCTGGTCTTTTTATAGCAGTGAGAGAACACTGCCCAAGGAAGGAGACAGTCCATGGCAGAAAAAGACAAAACTGGGTGACGGTATTGAGCAGGTGGCCACATAGCCAAGAGTGAGACAGAGGAGAGAACCTGAGTTTGGGAGCCAGGCAGACTCAGATTCAAAGCTCCTACTTCCATCCGGCCGTGTGGCCACAAGGAAGCCAATTCCGCCCTCAGATCCTCAGTGTCCTTGTCTGTACAAAGGGGCTTTAGTACCTTTTCCTCACAGGTTACTACGAAGATTCAATGAGAACAACGTAGCTGAAACATGTTAGAATCCCGGTGACTACTGGGGGTCTATGCGTGTTGAGTCCCATCCCACCAGTCAACCTTAACTCCCACCCCTCTAGAAAGTGTGTCCTTCCACTAAGTCTGTCTATAGGATTTCCCGGGGTGGGCAGAGGCCCCTGTGATAACCCGTCCTCTCTTTGCAGCCCTTCAAGCCTCCACTCAACCAGTAATCTTGGAATCCTATTGTTCCTTAGAGTGTCCTTCTTGCCTTCTGTAGCAGAAGGTTCATGCTAAATTAGGGGTCTCAGACACGTGACCCAAGGGCCCATGCGCTTTGTCTGTCTGCACAGCGTTTCCTAGCATTCGAATGCGGATGTGTTAGACAAAACATGTGCTCTACCAGTGACCACAGTCCTTACCAACCCCCATTCTCCCCACCCACCTTAACTCACGCACGTCACCCATCTGGCCCCCGTATGCGTTTGACCTCCTGACCTCTGGACTAAATCATCTCAATGACTTTCCAGCTCAGAAATTCTCCATTCAGAGGCCCCCTGGTCTCCCAACAAACCATATGTGTTCTCATCGTCATGCCCACGTTCATTTTGGCCTCTCATCCTAGACTGTCTGACGTTCTCCTTCTCCACTTCGACCCAGATTCTATTCATCTTCAACAGCTTTTCCCATCCCCAGACTAACTCATTCAGCTTTTATTGAGAAATCGTTATGAGGCCGACCCTAAGTTACAGTGTTCAGAGGATGCAAACAGCAAATACTTCACGAAGTTTTCTTTAATGTATCCTATCTTGGGTTTATTGATCAAGTAATATTAATAATTATCATCTGCACTTTGTACTATACATGCGCTGGACGCAGTCTTAGCTTACTGACATACATTTTCTCATATGACACAACAGCCCTGCTAGACAAGTACTGTTCTTCCTACATTAAAGATGAGGCAATAGAGCTTCAGAGAAGTGAAGTAACTTGCCCAGAGACACACAGCAGTAAGCAGAAGAGCTAAGATATGAAACCAGGTTTATTTGAGCCCCAAGCCGCTGATTTATTTTTTCTGTTCTAGCATGCAATATAGTAATAATATCAAAAGTTTTATAATTCATCAGTTGGATGAATAAGTCACATCTTGGTTTGCAAAAGACTTTCTCAATCATGATTTTCATGGCCACCTCTGGGACTGGGAAGACACAACTAATTCTCTCCATTCTGTAGATGAAGAAAGAATATAGGCAAACTGGATTTCTTTTCCACTCAGAAGCAACACTAGCTATTCCAAATGACAGAGAGAGAGAGAGAAAGGGAAGGAAGGAAGGAAGGAAAGAAGGAAGGATGGAAGGAAGGAAGGAAGGAAGGAAGGAAGGAAGGAAGGAAGGAAGGAAGGAAGGAAAATCCCATCTTTTTCTCCTCCCCTCTCCCTCCTCCTCCCCCTCCTCCTCCTGTTTTTTCTTAGTTTGAGGCTGGCATTAAAGGCAAGATTGAATTTATACTGATCTGCAAATATTTTCCTCTTAAGTGTCCGTTTTCACTGGACATAATTGGACTGAATTGCCTTTACCTGCCGGAGCTGGAAAACCCGTCCCTATAAATTGATCCCTTAACTCTGTCATCCTCCTGTGACAATTAGCTGCTCTCTGACAGCTTCCCCCTCCCTGGGCATGCACCAGCCACTAGGTGACTAGCACCCAGGTTTTCCTCAACAGTGGGTCTTTACTTCTCTATGCCCCTCTTTTCTGGGCCCAGAGCAGGACACGATTCCGTTTCTGTGTGCTCATCCACCCTGGATGCTTCTCTCCCTGCATCCAGTCTATGCCCTAAACAGTCCTCTGTTCTGCCCCTTCCTCCACATCCTCACTGCCTCCGCCCGCTCCAGCCCCATCTCGCTTCCCAGCTGCTCCCCTCCTCTCCCCTCCGATCTGCCCCCGTCCAGTCTTCACTCTGTAGCCAGAGTGGTCTGTGTGTGCAGGGGTAAGATGACAATGACCCGCCTTCTTCATGGAGGGGGACATTCATGCCTGTTCTGCACATGGGATGGGAAGTCTCTATTCTCAACCTGAGGTTGGGAAAAGCTTCCACCCTCCAACTGAGATAAGACAGTCATGCATTCTCCTTCTCCCCTCGGGGTGGGGAAAGATGCAAGCCAACTTCAGCAGCCCTCACTCACCGAGCACTTCCTGTGTGCCCTCAGTGGATGTAGCATAGCACGACACTAAAGCTGAGCTTGGGGCTGTCCCGGGTCACCTCCTGCCTCTGTCACCCACGAGGCAGAGGACTGGATATTTTTTGTTCACTCTTTCAGATCCTTCTACCCTTCTCCGCTGTGCTCTGGGCCCTGGAAATTGACCTCCACCGTCCAGTGGGTTCAGCCAAGGTAATGGAGGAAAGCGAGGGCAGTCCTCTCTCGGGTCATAGCTGCTCTGTTTAAGTTCTGGTGTCTCTTCCCTCCCTTGCCCCAGACCCTGGGAAGATTCGCCGTCCACCTTCCTGGGCCACCCTTTGTAAGTAGGTCCGTCATCAGCCCTCCTTAGTGACCTCATCCGAGTGTGTCCATGTGTGTGGTCTAATTCCTGCTACACACTGACTTCTAGAATGGGATCCCAGGCAAGTCACATCTCTCCTCTGAGCCTGAGTCCTCGTCTGCCAAGGAGGACGATCACAGCAGGATGACAAAAGGAAGGAGGAAGGGCTGCATGGTAGTTGTGAGAATTAAGGAAGGAAAAGCACTTGAACAGTCTGGCATCTAGAAAATGCCCAATACATACTAGTTGTTCTTCATATCATTAAATACCCAACGACAGTGCTATCTGCATTTTACAAGCAAAGAAACTAATTCTAATGGAGGTCAAGTGGCTTGCTAAAGGTCGCCCTGCGCTTGGCAGGGCCAGAATTCAAATCTAAGGCTGTGTAACTCCAGAGACTACATTTTAGCCACAGTGCAGTAAAGCATTGAATCTGAAGAGCTGAGCCCCTCCCCTGAGATGCTGATACGGGAGCTACCTGTCCACTGCCTCAGCCTTAGAGGAAACCCGTGCTCCCTGTGAGAGCCCAGAATGCACCTGGATACCCGCTCTGTGGATGCTGTGCTGGGGGGAGGGTTCCTCCTTGACCCCTGCAGGCAATCAGCTTAGCCCACGAGGCGTGAGATTTAATTACCCTTATCTAAGCTTAAATAACTATAAATGTTATTGTTGGTCACACGAAATTATCTCACCCTCTGAAAACACTCAGACATTTCCCTGACTCTGTGCTTTCCACAGGCAGGGAAACAATGCCGTCAATGTCCCAGGAGCCCGCCGCTACTGGAATCCCAGTGTTGTGCAGACTGTGCTGCATTTTGGAGCACCCAATATGCAGTTCCTGTTTGTCAGCTCCTGGCAAGGGAAGGCAGCTGACTGCTACGCTGGGAAAGAGAGAGAGTTGGCAGCCAAAATGTTCCACTTGGTGGCTGGGAGATGCCAGGAAAGTGGCTTAACCTCTCTGGTTTTCTATCCTGTTATGTGTCCTCAGGGTCTGTATTGGTGGTTTCTGTGGGAAGTGGAAAGTTTGGAGACAAGTGTGTGGTCAAAATGGGAAAAGCTGAGACAGGGATTTGGACTCACTACTGGGGCAGCACAGGAGTTACCCACCTCATACCCCAGAGCAAGGGCTGGAAGGACGTCTAAGCCATCGGGTACAGCAGTAGGAGGCAACGCAGAATTGGGCAGATGTCAGTGTGGACTTAGACCCGAGGGCAAGTCCACGCGTGACCAGCTGTTAGATACATGAATTGAGCAAGTCGCATTTCTTCTCTAAGCCTCTTTTTTCTTTCTAGTAAAATAAGGAGGATGGTACCTACCTCACAGGGGTATTGGGAATACAGACAGAAGACAGGAATATAAGAAGATGATTGGTAGATAGATGATATTTATGTAAAGCACTGACAAATAGTAAACAATAAATGGGAAGAATTATCATTTTGCTGTTATTGTTTATAGGCATCTCAAGAAGATATGAACAGGCAAGTAGCTTGGTGTCCCGGATGGTGATGATAATGATAATGACACATGATAAAAGTAGTTTTTGTTATTTATCATTATCATTATTAGTATAGCAACTAACATTTCTTAAATCAACTATCCTATGTTAACCCTGTTCTAGATATATTAAATCCTTATCTTGAAAAATCTTTATAATTCTCTTCAGTATAAGTACTACTATTCTATTACTGTCCCCATTTGACAGATGAGAAACCTGAGGGTCGGAGAAGTTAATTGATTCACACAAGATTGTCCAGTTAGTGAGTGTCTAGAGCTGGGAACTGGTTCCATGTGCCCCTGAATCTCATGTTCTCAATGAAGGAGGGTGGGGAGGACGTGGTGGTGGGGAGGACGTGGTTTTGGAGAGGCCAAGAGAAGGCAGTATCAGAGGAACCAGAAGCCAGGCAGCAGCAGGGAAATGTGGTACCAAGGGGCAAGATTCAATACAGCAGCAAGTTTCTGGCAGTAACAGGAAGAGGGGTAGAGCCCAATCCAATAAGGGAACTCAGTTTTTAGAACTGTCAAGGCTATGGGCCAAGCCCCAGGTGTCCTGCAAATCCAGGTTAGAAGCCAGGACTAGGCCATCATGGTCACAGTTCAGAACAGTAGGGCCCTCTACAATTTCTGAATGGTAAAGTGGGAAAACCAGGGCCTGACAGACTTCGGTTGAATCTTGGATCTACCACTTACTAGCTGTGGCTATAATTATGCTCTTTGTGTTTTCTGGGCCCTAATTTCCCAAAACGTAGTATTGAATATTAATAGACATGTGGATGGCACATAGATGGCATAAATGTCACCATTTCCCACTCCTGCACTCACTGCAGACATCACCAATGGATCTCTGCACTCTTTCCCACTGTGTCATAACTGCAGAATTCTGCTTAGAGTGCTCCAGAGACAGCCCTGACCAATCAATCAGAGTAGGCACCAGACTGAAATGTATGGCAACTAAGGATTCTTTCAGATCTAATGCTCTGTGATTCTCATACTGTGTTGATTGACTTGAGCTATTCCTGTCTTTCCATTTTCACCTTAGAGACGGTTAGAGATGGTCAAGGTATTTTCAAATGAGCACAGTAGTGAATATAAATAAAATTTTAAAGGCAAAAAGTACTTTAGACTTTGTCTTATCCAGTTGTTTTCAAATTACATTCCCCACAGTTCTAGGGCTCCCCACAGTGGCTCAGGGCCTGTTTGAGAGATGGAAGCTCAAGGCCCCCACCCCTGCCTAACTCAGAGAATCTTCTTTTTTTCCTTGTTTTATATATCAAGATTTCAAATAAAACTTCCATTTATTAATTCATTCATCCAACAAATATTGATTTAGAAAAAAAATGTTATGTTTTCCACATGGGAAAGAAGGAAGGAAGGAAGAGAAAAAGGAGGGAGGGAGAGAAGAAAGGAAGGAAGGAAGGAAGGAAGGAAGGAAGGAAGGAAGGAAGGAAGGAAGGAGGAAGGAAAGGAGGAAGGGAGAAGAGAGAGAAGAAGTAAGTTTGAAAGCAACTGATCTAACCCACTCTATAAATAGAAAGCCTGAGACCAAGCATTAAAAAGGACTGGGCCAACATCTTACAGAAAGTTAACATTGCTGAGATTTGAACTCAGTTCCCCTAACTCCCAACCCACTCAAAGCTTTTTCATAGTGCCCCAGAAGAACTGACTAAGGGGCTAAATCAGAAATGGAATATTAAAACCACCAACAGATGCTACCTTCCAGGCAAACTCAAGCCAGAAGAGCAGCGTTCCATCTGTATGAAGGTCCAGCCAAAATAGAAGGCAGGAAGCCTGGGACACGTGTGCAGGTCTAGAAGGCATGCATGTTACTCCCCAGCTGTATAGACAGAGCCAATCCTCTGGGCCTGCCAGTGGGGACAGGCTCTGTCTACACAGCTGTCTATACAATTTTATGGTTGTTGCAAACCAACCCAGAGCCATCTGCTTCTTGATACTCCTGGGTTCCCACCGGTCTTCCCACCGGCTCATGTGTCATCTCCTGCTCAAACCAGAGTTGCTTGCAGAGGCTGCTGGTACACCTGGCATTGAATTAAAGGCAGTCCCATCCCCTGTGGACAGAGTCTTTCTCCTCCAAAGAGTTCAGGCATTCCTTTTTCATTCATACAATACTTCATCCTCTCCCTTAATCAACAAACTTTTTTTAGGCGTACCAAACACCATACTGAGCCTCAGGGAGGCACTGACAGGTGGCAGCTTTCCTCCTGAGAAGCTACTCTATCATTCAGCAGTTGAGGTAGGTAAAGGGAAGGTGGCTTCTCTCTGTGTCATCAAGATGGTTCTGAGAGCAGCCTGCTCAAGGTCACAAAGCACATCTGTTATGAAGACAGCTCCTCCATCACATACGACCTTTTAGGGCTAACAGGGAAAGATCAGTCAAGGATCACCCAAGCCTCCCAGCAGACAAGCATGAGATTGCTGCATTGCTAATACATGCAAATGCCTAGGACTTGTCTCCAAAACGCAGTCTTCTTTTGGATGTTCATACACAGCAAGCTCTTTCTCACCTCAGAGCCTGGAACACTCACACCCACATTCACGTTTTCCCACCCACTCACCCAGAACACCCTGCACTCCCATTCTTTTCTTGGCTAGTTCTTCATCCCGCAGGTCTCAGCTGAAATGTCATTTCCTCAGAGAAGCTCTCCAAGAGACCCAAATCTAAATTTTCTCTCCTATACTTTTCTTTTATAGCACCTTCTACTTTTACTTTACAAAACTGATCAAAATTTGAAATTTTTTATGTATTTATAGATATATTTGTTCATTGCGTGACTCCTCCACAGAGCAGAAAATCATTTGCTGCTTGAGTGGGTGAGTGAGTGATATTACCAGTATTAGAACCCTCTGAAAAGATGTCTTGGGAAGATGGAAATTACTCTAGCTTGATGAAATTTAGGAGGTTTTATTGCTATCAGAGTGAATGTCACATGTTCATCTCAAAAGGATATATTTTGGTTAATTCTTGCATAAAGCAAAGCCATAATGACATCAACTACAAAAACATTTTCTGATTTCAGTGTTGCATAACTCTTCCTTGTTCAGCAGCCCAACCTCATCTCCACAGCAACCCACATCCCAGTACCAACAGAGAGGATGTTATCACAGGAGACAGAAGGAAAGGTCTTTCTAGAGCAACCTTGGCTGCACTCTGAGGTGTTTGTCATCAGTGGTTCCTGCTGGGCACTGTGCTTTTCCTGACGGCCCTTTGGATCTTCTGGCATCTATCTCCCATCCATGTGCCCGGAAGACAGTCTGGACAGACCTGAGCCCTCTTGGCACTTGGCTCCAAAGACATCTCTGGCCCTCTCTTGTGCCCAGTGTCGATGAGTCAGAGGGATTGCCATAAATCTTACATGTCAATGAGGGAAAGGTAAGAAGTTCTAAGACAAAGGGAGGTCAAGGGTATTACCAAGAGTCCCTGGTAAATAGGAAAGAAAACATGGTTGGGGAGATGCCTATAATAGTGACTGACCTCAAAAAAATCATTAGTGGACACAATACCAACCAAAGCAGATTTGACTCCTAAGAAGCTGTTTTCCCTGAATGGAAGCCCTCCCCCCAACCCTGGGAGAAGCTCCTTCAGCAGAGATAATGGTGACAGCACCGGAATATTGGCCGTAGTTGTATAGTGAACATTCTATTAAATCCCTTCCATAACCCACCTCATTTAATCTTCTTAACACATTCACCAGCTAGATCTGATGATCCCATTTACTAACGGGAGAATGAGCATTCAGAAAAGAGAAGTAATGCGCCCAAGCCACAAGGCTAAGTGAGATTTGGAACCGAGTTTAGAATTCATTGAAATTTACCTAATTCCAAGACACATTCATTTGTTTATGCTACAAATATGTATTTAATGAGCACCTACTATATGACTAGAATACTATTCTAGGCCTTGGAATTACGTTACACGAAACAGAAGACAGAATTTTCTATTTTTATAGAGTTCACCTTTGGTGACTAGGGACAGAGTTCATGAATCTAAATGGCTGTCATGTTACTGAAAGGTGAGGCTGAGAAAGAGAAAACTGATATATTTGAACTCTGGGTTCAATTTTAAATGTCCTGCCTGTTTCCCCCACACACCACTGATACTCTGCTGTCCCATTCCTAAAAATAGGGCATAAGGATGTGAACAAACGTTCTTAAAAAAGAAATTTGGAGGAAAGAGATTTTATTCCAGTGAACAGTTTGCAAGCTAGGTCAGCCCCTGGTGTAAAACTGAAGGTGGGTTCTGGAGAACAAAGAAAAAACTCCAGTTTTATAGCAAAATTTCCTGCCCATGTGCCCAAGCAGGTCCATTCATGCAACCAAAAAAGCTTGAAACTTGCTTACTTTTGATTGATCAATACAGCTGAGACCCGATTGGCCAGGGTGGGTGAGCTCTGATTGGTTGGTTTGGGTGAGCTCTGATTGGTTAGTTCAGGTGAGCTCTAATTGGTTGGCTTCCAAGCTCAAAGACATAAGGTGCAGGTTTTCAGGGAATTCAGTACATGTGTGACCCCTAGTCGGCTTGCTGCCTCCATGGTCCTGTCCTGCTCAGGCATTCAGGAATGGCCACTGCTATTTCACCTCACCCTGCGACCTGAGCAGGTCCAGCTCCTCACTGAGCTTCTGTGCCTGCGTCTATAAAACGGACAAATCAGGCTCCAAGTTCATTTAGAATCCTCCTAGCCTAACAGTCTAAAATTATGCAAAGAAATGCTGACCAGCAGCTCCAGTGGCCTGGACAAAGCGTTCATTGAGTGACCTGCCCTATTGCTTCTTCCTGCTCCCTGATCCCCTCCGTGCACCTCTCCTCCCCCCTTGCTCATCCCTCTCCACTTGGGTCTCACCATATGTCGCTTTGTGCTGAGAACGGATCCTGAGGTGGCAGCTCTAACACTCTCCACTCATGCAGCCTATTTTTATTCCCCAGGCAGCTCACCGCCTGGGTGGCAGCAGCAGCCGCCCCAGCTGTGAGGAGCACAGCTCAGCCTCTGTCTGCTGTTCTTCCTCCAGGGCCCCAGCAACACCCCAGCCCCTTCCAACTGAGATCATCTTGAACGTGTCCCCTAGGGTCGGTAGCCAGAGGCCTCATCTTCTCAGGGTTTCCTGCAGTTGGTAGGGGGAGTTTTGCACCAACTAAAAAGGGAAGAAATGAGCAAAGAGGGAAGAAGGAAGGGAGAGAGAGAAAGAAGGAAGACAGGCACAAAATAGGAAAGCAGACCTCAAAGCCCATCCACCATGCCCACACTTCCTGCTTTGGATTATAAATACATCATTCTTCCTTTCATTTATTCAGTCAGTAGTTATGAGAATTTATTATGCACCAGGGACTGTAACAGGCACTAAGAATACAACCGTGGACAAAAATAGACACCCCCTTGACCTCACAGTGAAAGAGATCCATTATATCATTTAATCCTCACGATATATTTATCAAATTTTAAAATACCCATTTTCCAGGAGGAAAACTGAGGTTTAGAGAGGTCAAGGCACTGGCCCAAGACACAGCAAGGAAGTTGGCAGAGTTGAGATTTAAACCCAGCCTTGCCTGACTCCCAAGCCCGCATTCCATTCCACCATCCTGCCTCCCGTCCTCAACAACGGACTCTGCTAATCCAGGAAAGACCAGCAGTCATCTGGACTATTAGAGTGCAAAAGAACTTTCCAGATCATCTCACCCAAAGGTTTCATTGAACAGGAGGGAAAATTGAGGACCTGAAAGGTTTTACAACTTGCTGAAAGCTACAAAGTCTGCTATGGTCAGGGGTCAGGACTGGAACTGGAGTTTCCTGAGTCCCAGACATTTGCTCTTTATGCCACACTCTACCATGTTCCTCTTCTTTTTTGTGTGTGTAAAATATATATTTTTGATAATAAACGGCAATGTGTTTTCCATCCTCTCAATTCATGATGCACCATCATTTCCTAGCTATTGAATCAGTGTGTTGCAGGAAGTGCTTCAGAGGAACTAAAATAATGAAGTTACAGCTCCACTTAGACTATCAAATTAGACCGTTTTTTAGTGAAACAATAGTCTTCAGACTTTGTTTAGGGAGAAAAGGGATTTCTAAATTTCAAAAGCTCCCATTAGACATCAAGAGCCCAGCCAGGACAATTTAGCATGAAGTTTTATTCTGCATCATAGGTTAAAAAAAAAAAAACCAGTCAAGATATGACATAACTCAAGCTTCCACCAGACAAGAGGAGGAAGAGGAACTTGTTTTTCCAAGGGACAGAGATTTGGAAGGGATAAGACCAGTAGAAAAGAGGCCTGGGTCCTTGGAAAGAGACTCTCAGAACCCCACCAACCCGAAGGGACCCAGCCCAAAGGAGGATCAGGGGGAGAGGATAACGCCATAAAATCTCCAGTAGAACCTCCATATGTGGCAACAGAATTTGAGGACAACTAGGCAGCTGTTAGACTTCTTTGCTGAGTGCACTAAGCATAAAGAGTCAGGAACCCAACACAGGTAAAGAGAGCGTAACGGAATCCCCGTAGTCCAAGTGTGCTATGCAGGGGACCTGAAATGCCCCCCTTGGCCCCCAAGAGAAGGATTAGTGAGTCAGCAAAGACCTGAGTTCATGACAAGGGGCCTCCAGGCTGAGGACATGTCATGGAGATTCCAAGGTCAGCAGCCAAAGCCAGCCCAGGCTCCAAGGCCCCACAGCACCAGTTACATCACCAGGGATTGAGAGAGGACAGAGACAGTGCCAGAAACAAATGGGGCAAGACTCCTGACCCAGCAAAACCAGAGGCCAGCCCGTGGCTCAACGACACCCTCCCTTGGCCACCGCAAGGATAATTCTGCTTCTCCCTGCACCCGGCCGCTTGCACTTTGCTAAATTTTAATGTCTCCTTTCCCCCCCAGTCGGGGGCTAGAGACTAGTGTGGTAGGAGAGTTAAAGAGTAATTAAGGAGACGCGTTTTAGATTTTTTTAAAACGTTTGTGTCTTGGTTTGCAAATTATTCACCCCCGGATATTTCTTTTGAGTGTCCGAAACCTCTGAGGGAAGGGAGGGGGAGTCAGAGATTTAAAATCCAGATTTCTGGGCTCTTTGCCTTTTAGAATCCAGATTCTCGCAGCCTCCGGTTGCCGTGGTTAGATGTGCTTCCTTTATTTACTCCCAGATAGCTAAGAACTGGAGGAGACCTGACAGCCTTAATCAAGCCCCCATGCCCCGCCACAAACACTGCTTATGAATCTAAAACCTGAGGTCCACACTTGGGAGTGTCCTGCGCAGGGTGACAGGGCTCAGAAGTGGCCGTTCCTGGACATCTCCCAGGCTCCCTGCCTCTGAACCCAGCGCCCCATTTCCAGAGCTCAGAGCATTATCTGTACCGGTCTCTTTTTCACATTAACAACACTTTATTTTTATTTACCTCCTTTATTTTGGTCAGGACTTGTTTTGTGACTAAGTGACTGCTAAGGACCCTTCCAAATGGAACATTCTGTGACTCACACTTCGTCTTCTTGCTTGTCCTTGAATCACTCCATTTAAAGTGAACAAACACTTTGCTTGGTTTGCTTAAGCATCTGACTTCCAGGGACAGAATTAAACCTGAAGGTGGGGTGAGTGTCAATTTGATTAAATTGTTGTCAAAGCCCTGCCTGCTGCCCTTTCTGACAGAGCCCGTGAGTGATGTGCCTGTCAGGCGAACTGCTCTCCCATCACCACCCCACTGGCTGCTGTGGGATTCTCGGCGAGGTTACCCTGTCCCTACGAAAGGTTGCCTCATTTCTCAGCCAACCTTCAGCATTCCAAGAATAATCCAACTTAAGGATTTCTGGTCCCTTAATTCAGATCTTATGATAACTCAACTTTGGGGCTTTCAGAGTTTTGGTAAGCAGGACAAGGAGGAAGACTAGTTAACTACCTTAACTGAGCCAACCGCTCCGGGGCATTATAACCAAAGCAGCAGCGCAGCATGAAGATGAAGGCTTAAGGCTGGATTCAGACCTCCATTCATATAAAATCACTCAGCTAATTACAAAATCATTCTCGTCTCTTCGCTTTTAAAGGATCTCAGAAGAGCTATACTGTATATAATTGCCTTAGCCTAGTTTGAGCTGCGGTGTGTACTTGTGAATCGACAACAACTATTTTTTTCATTAAATTATAATTGAGACTTTGGTAATTCACAACAGCCTCTTCCTAATTTTTCCAAATGAACAAATCTTCCACTGGGCTTGCTGTGCAAAAGCACCGTGGAAGGCCGGGCGCGGTGGCTCACACCTGTAATCTTAGCACTCTGGGAGGCCGAGGCGGGTGGATCGCTCAAGGTCAGGAGTTTGAAACCAGCCTGAGCAAGAGTGAGACCTCGTCTCTACTATAAATAGAAAGAAATTAATTGGACAACTAAAAATATATAGAAAAAATTTGCCGGGCATGGTGGTGTATGCCTGTAGTCCCAGCTACTCGGGAGGCTGAGGCAGAAGGATTGCTTGAGCCCAGCAGTTTGAGGTTGCTGTGAGCTAGGCTGATGCCACGGCACTCACTCTAGCCTGGGCAGCAGAGTGAGACTCTGTCTCAAAAAAAAAAAAAAAAAAAAAAAACTTGGGTGGTTTTGATATGTATTCTTCTAAAAACAGATAGCTGGGCAGAATGGTCCTTCAATGACATTCTCAGAGATAGAAATTTGTTACCAAACAAAAGGGATAATACAGCCCATAAAGTAAAAAACAAATCAATCAATAGAAGCAGACTCAAAAATATCATAGATAAAAGAATAAGTAGACAAGTATGTTTGAAGAGCTGTTACAAATGTAATCATAAATATAGTACAAAATATATATAATAATATATTTACAATTATTCCATATGTTCAAAAAGTAGAGGAAATTATGAACATAATGATAGAAGTTAAAATGTAAAAACATACAAACTTCAATGAAAATGTATTTGAGAATAAAAACAAATTGGATATGATTAAAGATAGATAATTAATAAATTTAATAAATAGATAACTGATGAATTTCATTACTTTATATACTAGGAAACTAATAATATGTTTCAGTTTATGCTCATCTCTAAAGTCTGGCTTGAGCATTTTTTCTGAATTCAACCACTTATTTAACAGCTATTTAACAGTATTATGGTAGTTTACCTTAATATATTAACAAGTTTGGTAGAGGTGGGCTGTCGAATAGAAAAATGTCATACAAAATGCTACATATTATGAGCTATGCACAATATACTCTTGCAGTACATAAGAAGGCCATGTTGCACAAGTCACAGAAAGCCCTCTGAAGGTGATCACATTGTAGAAACATACTGAGGACCAGATGAAAGTTATAAAAATAAATTAGTCAAAATAAAGGCGATAGATAGATTAATCCCTGCAGTCACTGAGGTAAGTGGGAGTGAGGAAAGTTTTAGAAAATGTTAGCCATTCAGTATGACTGAAATTCATAAAGATCCTAAAAGGCTGTGGCAAGAGACGGGGATTAATGTTATTAGAAAAGAAAGTTGTCTCTTATGTTATTTCAGAGAGCTTAAATTTTTCTGTGAAGCAGTGGGAACGAATAGATTATAGACAAGGACATGCCATGGTTAGACTTGCATTTTTTAAAGATCGTTCTGGAATAAATACGAAGAATGTATTGTCTAGCAGTAAGCAAGGAGGTAGGGATAAGTACTAAAAAAAAGTAAGGTTACGTGAGACTTGAATGTTTAAATTAAAATGCCTTAAGCTTCCACTGATGCAATTTCCAGAAAAATATCTACCTGATACCATTCACTAGGTAGTTATAAGAGTTTTCCATGGTACAGGTTTTGTACAGACTTCATTTGGGTTTTGTCCTGCTTCTACTCTTGCCACTTCATATGTCTTTGCCTGCATGAGTTGGGATGGTTTCTCATGGTATGAAACAATGTATAATCTCTTCCTTATTATTATTATTAAATCAGCAGCAAATATCAAATACTTGATATTTGAACTTCTTATTAGTGAAACTTCTATTATTTTCAAAACATTAGCAAGATTCCCACTTGGGTTGTAATAGATTTCAGCATTAACAAATTGCTGGTCCCAGTATTAACTCTCTTTTACGACAGAGGCCCTCGTGTTCATTTTAGGTCCCAATCACAATCCCAACCTTATCGCTAATAGAAAATATAAACGTTATACACACACAAATATATGTAATACAAAGTAAACTATGTATTTTACATATAATATGCTTCTACCTTTTTCTCTTTTTATCCTTCCTTTGAAATTTTTCCAAATATGCTATAACTTCCACCTACTCTTTGTCACATGTTCTCTCTTGTAGCACTTTCCATTCCTTTCTCCTCACATTTAATTGCAAACATTTTAATTCTCTCTTCAGTTTTGCCTGATCTTCATTCAATGCTTCAGTTAATTCTTAATGTTAGCCTTTGTATTTTTCAGTTATAGAATTTTTCCTTTTCTCAAACTCACTAGGTCAAGTTTATACCTTCTTATTTTCTGCTAACATTCTCAAGCTTGACTTAGCTTGACTTCGTTTCTTTGAACATGGTAAACATAGTTGATTTATAGTCTGGTGTCCCTGTGGGACTAATTCAGTATATTCTTTCTAGTGTGTTCACTCATTTCATCTTGTCTTGTTGTCCAATCACTTAGTTTTAAACCTCATATTGAATATCTACAAAAGTTTAATGTATCACTGTTTCCTCCTCTACCTTTGTGAAACCTATTCCCCAGGTCATCTCATTTTGTTACATAGATAATCCACCGATTAGATTGCTAAAGCAAATATCTTAGATGTCTTCCTTTTTTTCTTTTTTTCCCTCTTGCATAAATCTATTAAGAACACAAAATTTTATAGATTTTTATACCTAATAAAAATATAAAATATGTTCAAAATTGTCACCTACCATTATCAACTGAATTAGTCATAATTCAATCAGGACAATAATTTAATACCAAAAACTAGGCATGCAAAATACCTTGAAAACCAGATGAACAAAAGTAAAGATTGAATGGGTACTGAGGTAAAATGCTCAAAGATACTGTTAAAATAGATGCCATAGCCCAGGCTGGAGACAGATGAGTATGGATTTTGAGGAAGATAACATTAATTCTAGACTGCCACTGATGTAGGTCAGCCTAGCCCGCAACTATTGCTATTATAAAAAGAATCAGCTTTCTTTTCCTGATGTCTTCCTAATTTTGTATAAATGCTTCACATTAAATAATCAAAAGTAGAACCTTTAAGGAAAGGACTCAAGAAAATATAGTTCCCAAGAAGACTGTTCTACACAGAGGAGAACATAAAAGGGGACAGAAATGAGGCTGAGTGCTAACCTACAACAGATGACTCATCACTTTAATCCACACGCCCACAATATCTACAATCCACTGTCCCACTTCCAGTCTTACTCTTTCACATCTCCAAACCCATTCTCCACACAGGAATAGGAATCATGTACTTGATTTATTTATAGAATCATTTGGGCCTTCTCTGTAAGTGCTTCCATGACTTCCCTTTGCATTTAACATGCATTCTTAATTTCTACCATATCCAAACGAATTGCCATTGGTCTCAAAGCCCTGCAGAATTTGGCTACATCCTTAGATCCAATGTTATCTCTCTGCCTATTTTTACTATGTTCTAGCCATATTAATCTCCTATTTCTTATGATATCAAATACTATCCTATGTCAGGAAATGTGCACATGCTAGTGGTTGCATATGTTCCTTTTGCATGGAATATTCTTTCTTTCTAAAGTTCACATGGAATACAATTTTTCACCTCTTAGACTCTATACTATATATTTCCTCTTCAGAGTGTTTTCCTGCACATCCTCTGTAATGTAGCTTTTTCTGAACCTACCAACATTATGCTTTATCTCATCCCTCTCTTTGTTTTCTTCGTAGATCTTGCACAAATATGTAATCATTTTATTTAATTTTAGCATACTAATTTCAAGTTTGTCTCCCCCCAGGAGACTGTAGCTCTCTATAATAACAAAGAGAACATTTGTCTTCTTATTATTGGAATCCCAGTGCTAATCACAGGGCCCAACACCAAATAGGTGCTCAACAAACATTTTTAAATGCATGAATAAATGTAGGACCTTAGGGAAATTAATCATCTTCTCTAATCATCTTTATAATGTAAACACCCACACATTCTACTTCATAGGATTGTAGTAAAAATTAGATAAATATCAGGCTCATAATAAATGTCAATATAACGAAGCTAATAAAATAATATTAATTAGAATAATAATCTAACTTCAGAAGTCATTGGTTATTTTTGAATAAAAATATGATTTAATTTGTGCTTTAATAACTTGAATTTGGCCTCAAATTATAACCAATGGATAATATTAGAAGGAAAGTAGATTCAATAAGAAGTTATTTTACTAATGTGTAAAAATTAATGGAGTTCTTAATTAGAATGTTGACAGTATGACTAATACAAAATATATGAATAGGAAATACATTGCGGTGACAGAATTTACTCTGATTGACAGCTAATTGGATGTGAGGAAAAAGGAGAGATATCTGACATTTCAGACATGGGAGACGTAGAGAATGGCAACATTGTTAAAACCAACAAAAAAATTGTACATTAGAGTAGGGTGGTGGGATAAGGGGATGAGGGCATCAAAGGAGATAATTCTAATTCACTTTTGAACAATGAACTTCGATGATAACAAATTAGGAATGACAGTTTGGAAATTATAAATGAAGTTCTCTAACACCTAGAGACCAAGGTGTTAGAGTCAACAAATACAGAGAAATAATGACTTCAAGGGTTTAAACAAACTATTTAGGTCTGTTTCGGAGCTATGAAAGAAAAAAATATTCACAATGAGATGTTAGCAAAATGAGTGAGAGAACAATTAGAGACAGGTATTATCATCATGTAAGTGGGGGACAAGGGGTTTCAAAAAGGAGAACAAATATCAGATAGCACAGAGAATCAGGGAAGTTAAGTATTATGACAACTGAAATAGCCTTTGCTTTGGCAGTTGGAAATTCTTGGTGTGAGAGCAGTCATGTTGTGTTTTTATAACACAATTTTAATATTTTAAGTGGTCAAAATTAACACAAAACAGCATTTTTGTTAGCTTAGACCAAGAAAAAAATATTTTCTTCGTGGTTTCCCTAACATCATACCATAGTAGGATTCTGTTTCCCAGAAAATTCATGTATTAAAGTCCTAATCTCCACTACCACAGAATGTGACCTTATTTGGAAATAAAGTCATTGCACACGTAATTAGTTAAGATGATCTTACTGTAGTTGGACCGGCCCTGAATTTAAAAAGACTACTATCTTTACAAAAACAGGAAATTTGAACACAAAAACACACACAGGATGAATGTCAGGTGAACTTCAAGGCAGAGATCAGGTGCTGCATGTGTATAACAAGGAACACCAAAGATTGCCATCAAACCACCAGAAGCTAGGGGAGAAGATCAGGACAGATTCTCTCTCACAGCCCACGGAAGGAACCAAACACCTTGATTTTGAACTTCTAGCCCCCAGAACTGTGAAACAATAAATTTCTCTTTTTAACCCACCCAGTTTGTGATACTTCATTGCAACAGCCCTAGGAAATTAAAATAGATCTCAATAAAGTGGAAATTGTGCTGACAACTGATAAATAAAAAATTAAGTAGTGCCTATATTGCTTTCTTATCCTTCAAGTCTATTTTGGTGTCCTTAATCCTCAATAATTTTCCTCTACTCTCTTATGACACATCACTTAGCAAAAAATGTTACTTATTACTTTAAACAGAAAAGAGAAGAAAATTAAAACCAACATCCACAATGTCACAATCTTTCTATATCCAAACACATGCCTACGCAAATTCGTGTTCTCTGCTTTTCTCCCATATGAGAATGGAATGAAAAGGAAGAGCCTCTGATCTCTGAGTCTAACTCTATTCACTCTGGTTCTGTTTTGTTTTGTTTGGGTTTGGTTGCTTTGTTTTAAATCTCATACCTTCCCACATCTTTGGTACCCTCTAGCGTCAATGGCGTGCTTCCTGCACATCAATTTCACAAGCTCCTCCATCTTTTTCCGTCATTTTGCAAATATGTTTAAGATTTCCTACTTTAAATTAGTCCTCTTTTGTTCATGTATGTGCCGTTTGTTGCCATCCTATTCACAAGTTTCCCTTATGTGTTCAAATCCTTCAAGTAAAAAAAAAAAAATCATTACTTACTCCCCTTTCTCAAATTGGACCTTCTGGGTTTTGATTTCTGCTATTTCCATTCAATTAAAAGTCCTTTGCTTATGATAAGAGCAATTTAAATTTAAATTTCACTAGATAATTTTCAACTTTTATTTTATTACTCACTTCTCATAGCAACTTAAAGTGCTTTAGATACATATTTTATTAAATCACGTGTGGCTTTCTTCCTACCTCTTATATTGCTTTTCCTTTAAAAAAAACCAAAAAAACTTTCATCATATATTCAGAAATGTTGCTATCTCACAAGGTTATTCCTAGGCCATCTTATCCGCTTCTAAATCTTCAAGTTCTTGCTTATACATGGATAAAATGGCTTCAGTTGAGCTTTATGTCAATACAACATATGCATTAGGTTTTCTCAGAGGACAGCTTAGTATACTACTAAGAGTTTGGTAAGGTGAGAGTGAGTGTTTCAGGTAGGGAGAGGCAAGACATGTGACTGAACAGAAAAATGGAAGCCAGGTCACACCCATAAAGGCCTTTCAATTGTGAGTTAAGAAGTTTACAGGGATACAGAGAGAAATAGAATAAGAAATTGTAGAAAAAGAATGTTTTAGGAAAAGAATAACTGGAGAGTAAACATAAGGTTTTTAGTAGATCCTTTGGATATAGACTACAGAGTCTGGAAACAATAATTTCTCCTAATGTAGAATAATAATTTCTTCTCACCTACAGTGTACCAAACCATAAGCACACAGTAAATTGGTTGAATCAAATCTTCCATCCATTATGGGACTATTTGGCCAAGCACTTGCCCTTATATAGACTGTTGGGACTACTGATGTTTATCTCTGCTATACTCATCAGTCACCTAAGTTCCACTGCAGTAGCATTTCCATATTGATATCTACATCCTTCCAGCTCGCAGTCTTTTGAGTATTTTCATGCAGTTTTTTGTCTTTATTTGAACTCTAATCTTCCCTGGAGTCTTGATTAAAGGTCACTAATGCAGAGGAGGCATAAAGTAAAAAAACAAATGATTGTAAAAGCCAATTAACTCATGTACATGTTTTCCAGGTAAATGAAGTTTTGTAATCCACGTAGCTAAGTCAGTGTTAGAGATACCTAACTTCAGAGAGAGGTGTGCTCTCTATACATTATAAACAAAAGCTTGTTGAGATAATTGAACCTATCTTTAGGCTACAAAAGTGTCAAATCCATCAGCCATGTTGATTGTGGATGAGTGAGTTCTTAAGTTAATGTATCTCAGCCAGTGTTCTTATACGTTGTTTTTTTTATTTTGATTACACATTGAGTAAGCAGTTGGAAGATTGGTGTCTAAGATATTCACTTTTGAGGCAGGAGATGTGAAAAGTATCATCCTTATGAAATAATGGGCCTAATTATTACCTACTGTATCTCAGTAGTAATGGCTTAACTCTGTGTTAATCTCTCTCATTAATTCATAAGCAGAAATTTTTTTATTTGTCTCATATATATAGTGCCTTGGTCTGTAACATGATAAACAGTGCATAATTGGTTATTAAATAAAAGAATGATTAAATGAGTGAATACTGTGTGTTTTATTGGTGATCAGACTCAATAAACCTCATTCATAATATAGGTATTAGTGTGTAAATATCCCTGACCCACGCTGCAGGTTAAAATGATAATCATAATGTCATAGATGTTCATGATTAAAAGGATTGTGGTGGTCAGCATTCCAAATCCCTCTCCTGCTCCCTTTTTTTACTAAGAAATCTGAGTTTAGCATGAACACTGGCCATTCAGAAATCCCTTAGGGTCTTTTTTCTATGTGTTTAAAATTTTCCTGACATCAGAAAAACAACATTTGAATGATGACCAGATGGCAGGAGAGCTGTGGTAATTTGGCTGGAAGTAAGATGAGCATTGAAGCATAATGAGCAAATTAGAGATTTAAATATTTTCTATGAGCAGATCAACCTAATGGTGTGGACAAGATCACTCGATGGTTTTTTATTAAGTGTATTTATTTCCTTTAAAAATAGTTACTGATTCATCAGTAAAATGATTTTGGGGAGATGTGACTGATGGATTAAATGGAAATATTTTTCAGGTATTATCTTCTTAGAGCTTCCCAGGGTGAATCCTTCCTAATCTTAGTATATGAGGGCAGGAATGATATCACTGAGGTGCGTAGCTAAAACCTTGGAAACGATCTTGTACTCTCTATTCAGGAGAGTAAAAGAGGATGAAAATCCCTCAATTGTTCCTTACCTTGTCATCTTTTTAAGGATTATGGGATCAAGGGAGTTTTCATGTCTTGATACATAATTCTGGTCTTAAAAAATTCTGAAAAGACTCTCTGATGTTACAGATAATTGCAACAATCAGGTTTTATATGAATTGATGGGAAATCTGTCAGCACCTGAGGCTTTTCCTGGGTTTATGGCTTGGATTTGGGGTTTCTCACTTTTAATGATATTGTGTTGTCCAACTGATTGACTTAATGGAGGGAGTGAATTGAAAGCAAGGCCCATCAGTTTTCCGCATGGTATAGCATTAGAAAAAAAATATGTTGACTAGATTCAAAAACATTTTGAAAATATGAAATGCCTTTGTTTTCCTTTCTGAATTATTGGAATAATTTCACTGGGCATGCATTTTACTTGTATTTTTAGCGGTTTGCTAGCCCATATGCAGCTAATGAGAAATATGTATATTGCATAAATTAATCAGTATCTGAGATATTAGACATGGGAATTCTTTCTAGGCTATGATATTAATATAGATAAATGGCAGAGTTGTATTTAGTTTGCATTTCCTACCCTATGTAAAATGCTGGAGATGAAAATTTTTTAAGTTAAGTGAACAATAGAAAAAACTAGACTGATAGGTTTATTTATTTTAATTCTATTTCTAGAACTACAACTGAGTAATCTTGAAAACTAGAATGTAATTCAGCTTTTCTATCAATAGTTGTTATTACTAAAGTGCCAATAAACTCATGATAATAGCAATATACTACTCAGACATAACAAATTGCATATGGATAGACATGCAATTCTCAAAATTTTCTTTAATGTCAGTCTTTATATGTGTCTGTTCAGATGTTTCATAGCTGATTTTTTAACAAATTCAGTTATTAGACGTGTGTAGTGATTTATAAAGTTGAATGGATATTTTATTTAAATATAAAAATATTAAGTTTAGTGACATATGAATTTGGTAAGAAAAAATGCTACAGTAAGCTTCTTTCCTTATTGCATCCCAGCATCATTTTTAATTATGTAGGTCTGATGAGACAAATATTTTAATACAATATCTGGTTAGCAATGCCTAACTTGGGCCACTGAGAAAGGAAGAAACCTCAGCCTGATTGAAACATCTAAATCGTCAAAGAAATGTAAATTAAAGCCACAGTGAGATACCACCTTACCCCTGTCAGACAGCCATTATTAACAAGTTAAAAGAAAAAAACAGATGTTGACACAGATGCAGTGTAAAGGGGGCACTTATCTACTGTTGGCGTAATTATAAATTAGTACAACCTCTATGGAAAACAGTATGAAGATTCCTCAAAGCACTAAAAGTAGACCTACTATTCAATCCAGCAATCCCACTACTGGGTATCTGTCCAAAGGAAAAGAAGTTATTATATCAAAAAGACACCTGCACCCGGATGTTTATTGCAACAGAGTTCGCAACTGCAAAGATGTGGAATCAACCCAAGTGCCCATCAGTTCATGAGTGGATTAACAAAAAGTGTTATATGTATACCATGGGCTATTACTCAGCCATTAAAAAGGGTGAATTAATGCCTTTTGCAACAATTTGGATGGAACTGGAGACCATTATCCTAAGTGAAGTATCTCAGGAAAGGAAAAACAGATACGACATGTTCTCACTTACAAGTGGGAGCTAAATGATGGTCATAAAATGGTATAAAGCAGTGGTCCCCAACCTTTTTGGCACCAAGGACTGTTTTCATGGAAGACAATTTTTCCACGAACCAAGGGGAGGGATGCTTTGGGATGATTCAAGTGCATTATATTTATTGTGCAGTCAAACTTCTCTGCTAATGATAATATGTATTTGCAGCTGCTCCCCAACACTAGCATCACCATCTCAGCTCCACCTAAGATCCTTAAGCGTTAGATTCTCATAAGGAGTGCACGACTAAGATCCCTCACATGCACAGTTTACAGTAGTGCTCGGGCTGTTAGGAGAACATAATGCTGCTGCTGATCTAACAGGAGGTAGAGCTCAAGCAGTGGTGCCAGTGATGGGTAGCAGCTATAAATACAAATGAAGCTTCACTTGCCCGCCCCGCCCTCACCTCCTGCTGTGTGGCCTGGTTCCTACCAAGCCATGGACTGGTACTGGTCTGTGGCCTGGAGAGTTTGGAGACTGCAAATGTAAAGGACACAGAAAACTAAGAAGGGGGAGTGGGGGAAGGGGGTAAGGGATAAATAAATACCTATTAGGTATAATGTACAGTCTTCTAGTGATGAGTACACTAAAATCCCTGACATCAGCATTATACAATTCTTCCATGCAACAGAATCATTTGCACCTCCTAAGACTTAGTTTCCTAAGTCTATTGAAATTAAAAAAATAAATTAAATTAAAATTCTTTACAAATTTTGCTTTATATATAATGCTGAGTGAGAGATCTCTATCTTTGTCATATGACAACCACAGAGCTGTAGTTTCTGAGATTTATATTGATATCTAATAGAAAACCTATGCCTAAAAGCAAAGTCAAATAGAAAAAAAACAGCTTAAGACATGGACGTGAATATGGACAAGGAATCAAGAATGAGAGACAGAGAGACAGAGAGAGAACCCTAAAGAGATAGAAAGAGAATGGCCATTGTTAATCATGTTATCATTTGGACTTCTAGGTTATCAATTTGTAAAGCCACTGATACCCCTTAGAGTTTTCAGTTATGTAAACCAACAAATTTCATTTTTGTATGAGCTAGTTAGTTTAGTAGGCTGACTGCCACATGCTACCAAAAGAATTCCAACTAATATACTAATTGAATAGTAAAATGCAAAAAATAAAGAGCAATTAGTTAAGTGTAACAGAAAACTATATATCCTACTCTTTATCGAGCAGGATAAATGATCATGATCTGAGAAAATCATGACTTTCTAATAGATAGAAACATTTTATTTAAGATGGTCAACGATGGAAATAAATTTTCCCACTCTCTTAAAAGAGATAGATTCAAGGAAATTGCAGACAGAAAGTGAAAATGTCTTCGACTTTTAATACTGAGGATCTTTTACTTCTGAAGATAAAACAAAAGATAAGAAGATAGAAGCAGTTGCAATGGCTATAAAATTCACTTTCCACCTCTGCTGCTACCTGGATATGTTAAGAAAGGGCAATACAGTGACCTAGAAATCATTAAGAGTTTAATTTCTTGGTGAATGTTGAAAATGTATTGTACTTATGACTCTTGGTCATTTCTGAGTATCCTTTGAAACATGTTTAAATTATTGTAGTAATGAAGATTGTGCAAGATTGTGGGTTTGTCTAATGAAAATTGAGACTAGTAGGCAGCCACCAATATCTATTTTTACTCGTTTATTGTGTGAGCAGCAGGGATCTTTATTCGCTTATTCATTCAACAAATATTTACTGAAGACCTAATCTGTGCCGAGCATAGATTAGGGAATAAGTGGGAAGAGTGGACAAGACAGAGCAACTTCCTTTCCTCAAAGATTTTACAACACAATGTAAAAGACATATAAACTGGATAATTTAATACTGCATAATATATACTGTGATGGAAAGGGTAAGAGTGGAGGACATAAAACACATATAAGTAGCATCTAACCCTGATTTAGAGATTCATGGACATCTTCCTGGATAAATGTCTGTCAAAACTGAATTCTGAAAAACTAGTGGAAATTAATCAGTAATAAAGTCAAGGGAGTGATACAGACAAATAAAACATCCGGTAGAGAGTCTAGAAAGTAGTATGGTGTGACGCAATGAAAGTAGCAATAGTTCAGTATGGCTCAAGCATACACACACACTACAAGTGGTGGGAGATAAGAGCGGAGAGGTAGTCAGTAACGAGATCTAGAAAATGAGGGGAATCATGTGGAGGGACTGGGTATTTTTCCTGAAGAAAAGTTACATTATCGAAGATTAGACTTCACTTATATCTTGAATCTAAAAACGTTGAATTCGTAGAAGCAAAGAGTAGAATGATGGTCACCAGAGGCTGGGGGGTGGAGAGATTGGGGAAATAGTGGGCAAAGGATATAAAATTTTGGTTAGACAGGAAGAATAAATTCAAGAGCTCTATTGTATATCATGGTAAATGCAGTTAATAACAATGTGTTATATACTTGAAAATTATTAAGAGAGTAGATTTTGTTTTCTAACCACACAAAGGATAAGTACTGAGGTCATGAATATGCTAATTAGTCTGATCTAAGCATTCCACAATGTACACATACATTGAAACATCTTGTAGTGCACCTTAAATCAAAAAGTTTTTTCAATTAAAAATAAATACATAAATAAATAAAATTATATATTTTTCTCTGCAACATATCCTATTAAGAGGATGAAATTACAAGCTACAGACTGGGAGAAAATAGTTTCAAACCACATATATGACAAAAGACTAATAACTAGTTTAGGTAAAGACTCTCAAAACTAAACAGTAAGAATCCAGAAAGTCTAATTAGAAAATGGGCAAAAGATATGAGGAAACATTTCATTATAAAGTATATAAGAATGTAAAATGATTACACGAAAATATACCCAACATCATAGCCATTAGGTAAATGCAAATTAAAATCACAATGAGATATCACTGTATACTTATTAGAATAACTAAATAAAAAATAATGGCAATACCAAACGCTGGTTAGGGTTTGGTGCAACTTAATCACTCAATATATTGTGGACTGGAATGTAAAAGGGTACAGCCATTCTGGAAAAATGCTTGACAATTTCTTAATAAACTAAACATGTAACCATAACACGATCCAAAAATTGCACTTCTAGGCATTTATCCTGGGGAATTGAAGGCTTACATTTACACAAAAACCTGTATATGAAATTTTATAAACAGCTTTATTTATAATAGCCAAAAACTGGAAACAAATGTCCTTCAACAGGTGAATAGTTAAACAACTGTGGTACATCTATGCCATAGAATAGTATTCACCAAAAGGGAACAAATCGTGCAACAACCTGGATGAATTTCTGGAGACCGATGCTGAGTGGAAAAAAAAATAAAGCTGCAATGTGGTTAACACATACTGTTTAATTTCATTCATGTAATATCCTTGAAATGACAAAATTAGAGACATTGAGAATGGAGGGTATTATCAGAGGTTAAGAAGAGGGTGTTGGTTTGAGGGAAATGGGGGTGGCTATATACGTGCAACTTGAGGGATCCTTATGCTTATGGGATTGTTCTATATCTTGACTGTATTGATGTCCACATACTGGTGATGGCCGGTACTGTAGGATTACAAGATGTTAGCATTGGGGAAAGTTGGGAAAAAGGATACATAGCGTTTCTCTGTATTATTTCTTACAAATGCTTGTGGATCCATAATTATTTCTAAAATTAGAAAAAATACTTAAAAACATCATTGTGGATTGATGTGTAACAATATCAACATGTATGGGTACCTGTTTAAACCTCAGCGAGTGATTGAATCTCTGTGGATCATCGTCCGTTGCATGTAGAGGCTTTCTGTTGCCATATCCCTATCACATATACGAAGAGGATGGCTCTGTGAGCTATTTATGAAGACCTGTGAACGGTTTTGATTTATTGCACTGTGGATGTTCCATAATAAAATTTTAAATACATTGCAAACATTTGAATGGAAAATTAAATTTATGCTAAAATGACCACATTTTATAAGATGCCACAAAAAATCAGGCTTTGTTTTGTTTTATTTTGGCTAATCAATTACTTTTAGGTAAAAAGAACAAATGAAAAATCTAAAAGAATGCTATATGATTACAAGGCATGGCATTTAGTGCAATTTGTGTCAAAAAGTACAAGTGGAAGGCAAAAACTTCACATTTAAATAATGAAACACAAAATGCATGTTCTAGGTTGTCAACTGACAACTTTTCAGGTATCTGACATGTGCACTGTAGGTATAAAATCATATTTTATTTTTAGACAATTCAGGCTGCTTACTGATTAGTTTAGAAGTTGAGAATCATTTATCTTTTATTACTTTATACAACTTTCTATTTGTGGGTGAGGCCAAGGTTAACCTAGATAAAAGAAGGCTCAACCTAAGAGCAAGAAACGAGACAAAAAATAATAATAATGTCTCATGGTCTACAAATGCCTTCACTCCAGTGGATAATGTACTAGGTTTTCAAAATGTATAGTACTTATATTTGACAAATGTCACTATCATTACCTTTTATTGTTATCATCATTATTTTTAAGTTTGAGGGGTTTGTGGTGGTACCTAGGGGATAATTTAATAATTGTCCTAGAACACGACCCGCAAGGTGAAGAAGCAAGAGGAAAAGCTCATATTCTTGCTTCAGCTTTTTGTTTCCCAGGGGTTGACTCAATAGGTAGCTTGGTGTGGCATTAGATGAGAAGAAACAAACAAAAGAAACATACACAAAAACACCTATCTTGAGTCCTTTTGCACACATGCAACACACATTTTTTAGGGTACTGCTACATTGATAAACTCAGTAAACAATGATATATTATGAACAAGTACAAACACATTTTACAATAAATATTATTGTATAAAGCAATGTACAAATGCAAAAGCTCATTTTTGCTAACTGAAAACCATGCTTTCTTTACAAATGATCATGCTGAAACCTAGATTCCTTTATAAAAATTTTAAAAATACTGTGAAATATTATATATTTTTTCATGAACCAAAATTGCAAGATATTTAATTGGAGGCTGTTTGGAGGTTGCAGAAGCCCTTCAAAGACACCCTGTAATGTAGAAAATGTAAATATATCATTGCTGCTGGCTATGTAATGAGAGATTAGGAAAAAAAAATGATACATTAAAAAGACATGAAAGTGATTAGCTATATAAATTCTCTGTGATTTTTTTACTTTTTTAAGTTTTTAATTATTATGGGTACATAATAGTTGTACATCTTTATAGAGTACATGCGATGTTTTGATATAGGCATACAATGTGAATTAATCAAATCAGGGTAATTGGAGTATCCAGCACCTCAGGCATTTATCATTTCTTTGTGTTAGGAACATTCCAACTCCACTCTAGTTATTTTAAAGTATACCCTAACTTATTGTTGATGATAGTCACTTCGTTGTGCTATCAAATAAAACAATTTTTTAAAAAAAATAATGTGGAAATGCAAAGTGAAGAATCAAAACAGGGGGGAAAAAAGTTTTGCTTCTTCTAAGGAACCACTATATGAATTTTATAGCAGCCCGTAATAGAATACTAAAGGATTTCTATTTGGAAGTTCACAAGCATGCCACAGGAATTCCCCAGTGACTGAATTTATTGCCCTCTGGTTTTCGAATTTGGCTTGAATTGTGCTTTATGTTTGCTAGGTTAGTGCTGCATTACATTCTGGCTAAAAGAATCTTTTCTATTTCACATTGCTCATCTAACATACATTTCCTTCTTTTTTAATGTTAATAGATATAATTTTTTCAGATAATATATTTATAATGCATTTGGGAATTGTTGCCAGTTTAATTTAAAATGTTTTTAGCTATTGAA
Organism: Lepilemur ruficaudatus; assembly: GCA_963574885.1. Classification (NCBI taxonomy): domain Eukaryota; kingdom Metazoa; phylum Chordata; class Mammalia; order Primates; family Lepilemuridae; genus Lepilemur; species Lepilemur ruficaudatus. The sequence goes on along the minus strand of CAUYRT010035265.1, from coordinate 37,723 downwards.
TGTACATAAACAAAATTATTTTTGTGATCTTTTGTCTGTCTATAAGGTTTCCCTTTGCATCTGGGGATGTAATTTATTTCCAGATGATTGCTGTTCTTGCTTCACTATCGTTATTGTTTTTGCTTTGTCACTCATCCCCCCCACCTTTTTATTTTTTCACTGTCATAGATTGCTATTGCTATATACTAAGCTGAGTGCTTCATAGACTAGGCCATTAGGATGGGACGCTGCTTCGGTTCGCTCAGGTTGCTGTAACAAAATTCCATAGACTGGGCAGCTTGTAAACAAAAGAAATTTATTTCTCACAGTTCTGGAGAACAGGAAGTCCAAGATCAAGGTGCCAGTAGATTGGGTTTCTGGTAAGGGCCTGCTTCATCATACAGCTGTCTTCTTACTGAAACCTCAAGTGGAAAAGGGGCTAGGGCGCTCTCTACAACTGCTTTTTTAAGAGCACTAATCCCATACATGAGGACTCTGACTTCATGACCCAATCACCTCCCAAAGGCCACACCTCCTAACACTGTCACCTTGAGGATTAGTATTTCAGCATATGAATTTCATAGAGATGCAAACGTTCAGACCATAGCCCTATCTCAAAGAAAATTGTCAAACTCTTTATATATTAAAGGGACAACATCTGAACTATTCCCTAAAAGAAGCAGAAACTGTTAGGGGATTTATGACCTAGCAGTAATGAAAATCAAATCTTTAAAGTTTTAGAATGTTTTACATATATTCACTTCATAAATCTACACTCCCTGTCTACTCATCTCTTAAATGAATATCTTCTGAAATAAAACAATATTACACCTATAAGCAGAAAGTCATTTATGAAGTCTAAAGTGTCGAATGCATAAATATTGTTCATTGGGATTCTTCTTTCTAAAAAAAACACATGGGGAGATTAAAGTATGGGAGTGAATAGATATGTCAGGAGGCTCCTAGTAATGATAGATGCCACACAAAATTAGTAACAATGAATGTGAAGATGGATTAATTTCAAAAATAGTTAAGAAACATTAGCAGGATTTGATGTTTACTGGGACATGTGGTCCAAGTAAAAATGATTTAGAGTTTTCTTAATTTTTTAACCTATTTTCTTTAATTAATTTTTTATTCATAGTTGACACATAAAAATTGTCCATATTTATGGGATACAGTGTGATGTTTCAATGCATGTATACATTGTAAAATGATTAAATCAGGGTAATTACCATATCCACCACTTCAAACATTTATCATTTCTCTGTAGTGATAACATTCCAAATTTTCCCTTCCAGCTATCTTGAAATATACACTATGTTGTAATTTGCTATAGTGACCCTACCGTGTCATAGAAAACCAGAATTTATTCTTTCTGTCTAACTACACCTTTGTACCTGTTGACCAACTTCTGTTTTCCTCTCCTCCATATAATCTCCAGCATTTAGGTTGATTCAACATCTTGGCTATTGTGAATAACACTGCAATAAATATGGGAGTGGGCAGATATCTAAAAAGACTTAGAGTTTTCTGACCTGAGAAATAAGGATAAAGTTGCCATTTATTGCCATTAAACCAAAAAAAAAAAAATGAGGACAAATAGAGGAATGGTTTTTCTCATCTTACAAGTTGAAAGTGAAACTTTCAGTTAACTATTGATAGAACTTGATTCATTTCACGAACAGCTAAGCATACTTGTTCTGGTCTCTGGCCAGAACAGCCTTAGAAATGTCTTCCACTGTTGTTGCAGTCAGAGAGGAAAATAACTTCTGTTAAGTGACGTCACTGGAAACAAGTCATAATAGCTGCGGCTCCTAAGCCCTTGCGGTGTTTGTTGGTTCAGCTGACAGTACCTCGCTGACCAATATAAAGTTTTGACTCCTTTCCTGGGACTTTGTCATTGAGGCAGAACACAATTCATCAGCCATTTGACACACACATGCAAAACTCAGAAATGAGAGATTATGGATCCTTTAGAGGCAAACTTTGACCATTTGAAAACAAAAACAAGCAGATAAACTTTTCTCTTCTCCAATTTTATTTTAGAAATGCAGTGCACTTGTAGTCTATTTGAAGACTTACTGTGAGACCAAGAAATCAGTTATAAAGCTGTGGGTGACGTTGTAACTGACTCCCTTCAGCTGGCCCTCTTTCCTTTCCAGATCATTCTCCTTTCCCCACACTCCTGCTTCCCTGGGATTGACGCTTGCTATTCAGCCAATGGTGCATCAAACTTATTATTTAAAAATCTTCAACAATCAGGATGATGAAATGCATTACACTGTTGACTGCTAAAGACAGCAGTAAACATTCATTGTCTTACTCCCAGGCTTCTATTAATTCTTTTGCTCTCTATCGAAATATGGTCCACAGGTACCACTGATTATCTTAATTTCCACAGAATATCATGCTGGTCCACTATATTTATGACATTATGCTAACTGAATTTGATGAACAAAACATGGCACATAGTTTATATGCCTTCGTGAGGCAGATATGCCAGAAAGTGAAAGATACACTAAGAATAACAGTAGAAAGTAGACTTATATTCCCTCCCAAGATTGTTACAGAAGATGCTTGTGAAGAGAAATTCACACAATAGAGCAAGAGATGAGTAGTAGTTTTGATTATTTCCTTCATTTGGAAGGAGAGGTGACCAGAGGTATCAGTTTACTCGTGGGCTCTCGTTAAGAGAGTCCCGAAAGGAAGGCAATCCAAGAAAATGCACAATGAAGGATCCATGTGACTTTAAAAATTGGCATGGAGACATATGGTCAGATTCTGATGAAGCTGGGGACCTTGAACACTTAAATTTCACCAAATCTTCTTTGCCTCCAAAAGCCATCATACTGCCCCTCCCTGAAGAGATTAATCCTTCCTTACCTAAAGAAACTATAATGTTCTTCCTTGAAATAGTTGCCTTGCAAGGCACTGTTGATACTCCTCAGGATCTACCCCTACCAAATCTCCCAGGTTCTCAAACAGGGATTGGCAACATTATTTTTTGATGTAATTCTTTTATCTCAGAATAGTTTAACATGTACAGAAAAATTGTGAAAATAGTGCAAAGTGTTCCCATATACCCAACATGCAATTTTCTCTATTATTAACTTATTACATTAATCATAATTTAAAAAACTATTTTTAGCCAATATTATTTAATAAAGTCCATACTTCATTTAGGCTTCCTTAGTTTTTATCTAATGTCCTCTTTTTGGTTTGAGGATCCCTTTCATAATACCACATTACATTTAGTTGTAATGTCTACTTATGTTCGGCTTAGCTGTAAAAGTTTTTGGACATTTTTTGTTTTTCACAACTTTGACAATTTTGAATATTGGCCAGGTATTTGGTATAATGCTTCTTAATTAGGATTTGTCTTATGTTTTTGTCATGATTAGACTGGGGTTGGTGGTGTGAGTTCTGGGGAGAAATGCCACACAGAGATAATATGTCATTCACTTTGCAGCTTATAAACATAACACATTGTACTAACACACACATATATAATCTCACAAAATACATATTCATATAATATAATATATATTCAGTAAAATTTCAGTTAAATCTCAATACAATTTTTTTTCTTATTTTTTGCTCAAATTATTCCAATGTTTGCCATTGGGAGCTCTTTCACTTGGCTCCTATTTCTCTTTGACATACCCAAATAATTGTGGTTTTATTTTTTCAGTATTTCTTTACCATTTGGCACTACAAGATGCTCCATGTCTCAATAAATATGATGTTATCTGTAGGTTTTTCATAGATATCCTTTATCAGGTTGAGGAAGTTGCTCTCCATTCCTAGTTTGTTGAGTGTTTAGCTCTTAAAAGGGTATTTTATTTTGTCAAGTGCTTTTATTGTATCTAGCGAGAAAATCATATAATATTTGCTGTTTATTCCGTTAATGTGTATATTACCTTAATTGATTTTTAGATGTTAATCCAACATTGCATCATCCCTGGGATCAATCCTACTTGTTTGTGGTATATAATTTCTTTTATATATGTTACTGGATTTGATTCACTAATATATTGCTGAAGATTTTTCTTTCTATATTCATTAAGAGATAGTATTATTTTATAGTTTTCTTGTGGTTTCTTTGGTTTTAGAATCAGAGCAATATTAGCTTCATAAATGAATGGGAAAATGTTCTCTCCTTTTTAATTTTTTGTGCTCCCATGTAAACAACAGTAATTAATTCTTCTTTGAATGTTTGATAGAATTCAACAGTGAAACCATAGTGTTTGGGCTTTTCTTTGTGGGTAGTTTTTTATTATGATTCAATTTTTTTTTTATTTTTTATGGGTCTGTTATTATTGTCTATTTATTCTTGAGTCAGTTTCAGTAGTTTTTTGTGACTTTCCAAGGAATTTTCCTATTCCATCTAAGTTATCTAATTTGCTGACATGTAAATTTTAAGAATATTCCCTTAAAAAGCTATTTAGCTTTTTATTTTCACAAAGTATTCTTCAGTATTTTTCCCCTTTTTCTTTGTTGTTTTCTATATCTTAAAGTGAAATTTTAAGTTAATGATTTGACATCTTTCTTCTTTTATAATAGAGGCATTTGCAGCTATAAATTTCTGTCTCTGCAATGTTTTAGCTTCATCCCATAAGTTTTTATATATTATACCTTAAGGTATAATATATAAAATTTTCTAATTTGCCTTTAGATTTCTTCCTTGACCCATTGGTTAATTAGGAGTGTGATATTTTAATTTCCACAGATCATAGTTAGCAGTATTGTATTTTATATTTCAGAATAACTAAAACAGTGGAATTAGAATGTACTTAACATAAATAAACGCTAAATGCTTGAAATGATGAATACCCCAGTTACCGTTATTTGATCATTATGGATTATATGCTTACATCAAAATATCACATGTACCCCATAAATATATACAACTAGTATGTTTCCATAAATAAAAATAAAATACTTTAAAAAGTTTCCACAGATATTTGCATTCCAAATATTTCCTTGCTATAGACTTATTTACTAATTACATTCTATTTTGCTCAGAAAACATGCATTATATTATTTCTATTCTTTTATATTATTAAGGTTAGTTTTATAGCACAGTATATAGTCTGTCCAGAAGATCCCATGTTCATTTAAAAATAATGTAGTCCTTTGTTGTTTAGTGGTGTGTTCCCTATTAGCTCAAGCTGATTTATGCTGTTATTCAAGTATTTTATTTCCCTTTCTATCTTTGGTCTAGTCTATCAATTATTGAAAGTGGAGCATTGAAGTCTCCAACTATTATTGTTGAATTATCTATATCTCTCTTCTTTTTGTCAGTTTGTTGTTTTATTTATATAGGTTTGTAATTTCTATGTCTTCTTGTTTATTAACACTTTTGTTGTTATAAAATGTCTCTCCTTATGTTTAGTAACTTTTTTTGTTTGAAAGCCAATTGTGACTGATATCAATATAGTTTTCTTGTGATTGCTATTTGTATGGCATTTTTTATGATTTTACTTTCAATATATTTGGCCTTTTATCTAAAGTGTGTCTCCTGTAGACAGTATATTTTTGAATTGTGGTTTTTATCCAGACTGACAAATGCTGCCTTTTGATTGAATTGGACTCTTCATTCCATTTACATTTAATGTTATTATTGACATGGTTGAATTTAGGTCTATTATTTTACCCCTTTTTTCTCCACGTCGCATGTATTTTTCTTTCTTTGGGTCCCTCTTAATTTTTGTCTTTAGCATTGGGTTAATACTTTCTAAAGTACTATCTTAATTTCATTGATCAACTCATAGTTAACAATGAAAGAGTAGATGTTTCCCCCCTATGATCAGGAATATGATGTGGATGCATGCTCTTATAAAATCTATTCAACATTCTACTGGAGACTAGCTACGACAATTAGGCAAGACAAATAAACAAAAGGCATTTACATTATAAAGGAAGATATAAAATTTTCTCTATTTGCAGATGACATGGATTTATTTAAAATGTTTATATAATCCATTAAAAATATTATAACCAATAAGTCCAGCAATGTTACAGGAAATAAAATAAACATGCAAAAATCAATTTTATTTCTATACACTTGAAATGAACTATCCAAAAATGAAATTAAGAAAACAATTACACTCACATTAGCATCAAAAAGAATAAAATCCTTAGAAATAAATTTAACAAAAGTATACAAAATTTACACTCTGAAAACTACAAAACATTCTTGAAAGATATAAAGAAGATCAAAATAATAGGAAAAATATCCCATTTTATTTTAACATACCGCTCTCTTTAAATTTAATGTGCTTTCTTGTTGGCAACATATAGTTGGGTGTTCTTTTAAAATCTATTTTGACAATCTCCATATTTTTAACTTGTATATGTAAAGCATTCACACTTAAAGTGATGAGTGACATTGTTAGATTAATACCTACCATGTTTGTAACTGCTTTTCATTTTTTGAATTTATTTTGTATTTCCATTTCCTCTTATTTTCTCTGATAGTAATGAAACCTTTTAATATATTTCTTTATTTCCTCTCTTAGCTTATCAATTCAGTTTTTAATTTTGATCTAGTGTTTATAATATACATTTTAACTAGTCAAAGTCCACCTTCAAATAACATTATATGGCTTCATTTTTAGTGCATATAACTTATAACTGAGTATTTCCAGTTTCTTCATCCTGTTCTTTGTGATATTGCTCTCATTCATTTCACTGATCTCTCCATTATAATCACCTAATATATTGTTACATTTATTCTTTAGACAATTTTCTTAGATCAACTAAGAATAAGAAAAATAAAAGATATATTTTACTTTCTTTTGTTCCTTTTGTGACACTCTTTCCTTCTCTATGTAGATCTAAGTTTTTGACCTATATCATTTTCTTTTGACCAGAATAATTTCTTTTAGCGTTTTTTTGCAGGACAGGTATAAGCATAATTAATTCTCTCAGTTTTTGTATGTCTGAGAAAACCTTTATTTTTCCTTAATGTTTGAAGGATAATTTCACTGAATATCAATTTCTAGATTGATGGCTTTTTTCTTTCAACACTTAAAAGATTTCATTCCTATCCATACTTCCATGGTTTCTGATAATACTCCCACTGTATCTTTTCTCCATGCTCCTCTTTAGGTAATGTGTTTTATTTCTTCCCTGACTTCCTTCAAGATTTTTTTATGTGACTTTCATTTTCTGCAATTTGAATAGGATGTGTAGATTATTTGGTATTTATTCTATTTAGTGTTCTCTAAGCTTTTTGGGTGTGTGGTTTGATGTCTGTGATTAATTTTAGAAAGTTTTAGGACATCATGACTTGAAATATTTCTTCTTCTGCCTTCTCATTCTTCCCCTTCTTACATTCTAATAATGCATATTTACACCTTTTGAAATTGCCTCATAATTTTTCAATGTTCAGTTTTGTTTCTGTTCAATTTTGTTTCATTTTTCTTTCCTATCTTTCAGTTGAGGAAGTTTCTATTGACATATTTTCAGCTTCATGATTCTTTCCTTGGCACTATCAAGTATATCAACGAGCCTATAAAAGACACTCTAAAAGACACTCTATTATAGTGTTTTGATTTCTAGTGTTTCCTTTTGATTCTTTCTCAGAATTTTCATCTATCTGATTACACTACCCAAATTCTCTGGCAGGCCTACTTTTTCCATTATACCCCATAACACATTAACCATAGAAATTTTTAATATATGCTGAATATTTTCAACATTTGTGTTATATGTGATTCTGGTTATGATGCTTGTTTTGTCTTTTCAGATAGCATTTTTTGTTCCCTTCTGATATGCCTTGTTATATTTTTTCTGCAAATTGGTTTGAGTAGTAGGAAAGATGTTATTAGGAACATTTGGGTTAAACTGGTTAGGAATTGATTTGTAGTTAATATTTCTTGACACTATACATGCCAGAGGCGTTAAGTTTCCTCTATTTTCTGGTTTTTGTTACCTCTGGTGATTTGGGCTTCCATAAATTCTCCTCAGAGAGAGTCTATGTCTTATAGGTCTTTCAGCAATAATCCACTGTTATTATGCTGGAGTCCTGTTTGTGTTTTGTTCATGTCTGGGGAATGCAGAGCATTCTAGAATCTTACAATCAAACCTCTTTGTTTAGTGGACTTATGTCTTAGAGTTGTGACCTTCTTATGTGTTTCTCCATTGGTATAGCTTTTTTCCTCCCTGTTTTCTATTCCCTTCCCTGGCTGCAGCTTTTAGATTTGCTTCCTTGAAACCTTAATCTCTGTTCACTATGCCCTCCCATCTATATTTTTGGTGAGAAAAGAAGGCTGACAAGGGCTGGGGTCAGTATAACATCCTATCTCCATGGGAAAAAGTTCTGGCAAAGTATTTTCTCATGGAGGTCAGGTTTTTATTACGAAAAATGCTCCAGGATTATTTCACCATGTCTCCTCTTCTGCTTCCCCTGCTAGATCTAGGAATGTTTTTTCTGGATCTTTATCATGAGAACCTGGTGGTTCTGGATCTTTACCATGAGAACCTGGGGTTCCTGAAGAGAAAGCCCATGAAAGTGTTAGGCCCCCATAAGATTCTGCCCCCTCCTTCAAGACTTTCTTTTTCTTAAGCTAATCTACCCTCAGGCTTCAACAATTCTTCACAATTGCTATTCAAGTATTCTTACCAGCTTATGGTTTCAGTGGCTTCTGCTTCAGGTAAACAAATCCTAGCTCTGCCTTTCAGGATGTGCCTGTCTCTCGTGATTTTGTGATGTTATTTTTCCCTGCAACCTCTGTTCTCTGATGTGCACAAGAAAAATCATTGATTTTCAATTTGTCCATCTTTTTCTTGTTATAAGGACAAGAGAGACAACTTCCAAACATTTTAAGTGCTCTTAAAGGGACAGATAATAAATATTTTAGGCTTGTAAGTCATATGATTTTTGACGTAACTTCTCAGCTCTGTTGTTTTAGTGCAAAAGTAATCATAGATAATACATTAACAGATGAATTTGAGTGTATATCAATACAACTTATTTACAGAAACATGTTTTGGTCCCATGTTCTATAGTTCACTAAACCTTATTTTGTGCTATACTCAGACTTAAACCCTAGCAAAGAAGGAAGTATAAAGTGAGATCTGTGATAAGATGTGATATACACCAAAATACTTGTATGATTTAGCTAATTTATATAGGAGATTACTGGAGAATTAATATGCAAATAGATTCTAGAGTTGTGGGATCAAGGTAGAAGGATATGGAAATCAGGCTAGATTTATTGATATTAGCCTTTTGGAGCAGGATTCTGGATTTGGAGTTAGCTTAATGGGCTAGGAATGTCTCTTAAAGTTTGCTTCACTGTTTGACTAAAATATGGACCAAACAATAGCCTACATTGTATGAAGATAAAATGCTCAAACATCCTTTGTGTACTACAGAGGCAGTACAGACATTCAACAGATTTAGAAAGATTGGAATATTATAGAGGATTTATCATGTAAGATGTGGTCACCCATGTTGAGAGAGACATACCATTTATCAGTGTAGCAGTAAATAAATTTATGAGGAGAGCTCCGGTTTATAGATCCGAAACCTCTTCATTATGAGAAAGGCAGTATACCATTAGTAAGGTTTTTGCAATTTCTCCCAAAATGTATGCTGTTAATTATCTTCCCAGCCATTTCTATAGCGACCTGATACCTGATGATGTATTAGGAAGGGAAAAATAATCAGAATTCTCAGGAAGGGCTTGACATTGATTCTGTAGACCCAAAGCATCACTGGTCTACCAGTCAGAGTAGCGGCTTATGAAGGGATCGATGCTTTTCTTTTTTATCAATAAAGTTTTGTTTCAGGTCTGTCTCACAGTAGGCTCAGTTTTCTAAGATATACCTGTGCAGTTTTATACTTACCTGTTTCCCTTAGAAGGCTGTATGGGCTGGAAGAATTTATTACTCCCCAAGGAAAAGTGTTGCCTTCCACAATGGGTTTGAACAGCACCGTCAGATCACTGTCACTGAGCTACAATGGCCTTGTCCTATGAGCAACATTTTATTTGGGGAAAGTCTGGAAACGATGCTCTTTAGCATGCTCCTTTATTTTATCTGACCACCAGGCTTCTATCATCAACATGTGTTCTTCAATTTTTATGAGAACTGTAAGTAGACCTACTAAATTGGTAATAAACAGCACATAGAAATAATGAATTTGAACTTGTAAAATGCAGTTTTATTATGCATACAAGCCAAATAGATAGAAAACAATATGAATAAATTAATCTTAATTTCCACCAAAACTGCTTCATGGACTTAAAATTGAAGGCACTTACCTTTCAACTTGTCTAGATACCTCAAGGCATAGCACAAGTACTTTCCTTACCTTGCTAAGAGATCAGACAAATTCATTTTAAAATGATAACCTCTATATTAATCACAGCATAATCAGAAGTGTACGAATCTATACTGATAGATATAAATATATTTGTCAGTGCTTAAAACATTTTTCACAGCTGAATATATTATTTAATTCAAAGTTAAAGGGCTTATACTAAAGTTCAAATAATTTTAGTAGATTAGGTGTCATTATGTGAACATCTTTGTCAGCAATTACTGGGTATAAAAATATGAAAACAAGTACAATTTGTCTAAAATAGACATTTTTCCTTTGAAAGGTAATATGAATGTTTCTTTAGTTGTCCTCTTTCATGAAGAACTAGAAATAGAATCATCTAGAAAAGTGTCAAAAATTTACCTTCACTTTTCCAAAACTGAAGTTTAATTGAACTTAACATCAAATAAACAGCCTTTACCTTTAACACTAATGTACCCCAAAAGACAGTTTCCACTCATTTTGTATGATTAAAACTATGTTAGGAATACAAATGTATTAATTTATAGATACAGATACTAATTGCTTAAATATTGAGTTCAAAACCAGGCACTAATATGTGTGGAATAATTGGTTCTTGCCGTAGAAGGAAACCATAATAAAGAACTTGAAAGTGCTGTCACATTTCACATAACTAGTAAAATCGCAGAATATTTGAAAAATATTCTGAAAGAAAATGTCTTGGGGCTTCCTTAATGAGAATGAATGTGGTTTGAAAAGATCAAATAATATTCACATATGTCAAATACAGGTTTTAATAACAGTTAGAGATAATGAATAAAATTAAAGTAGGTCAATTTAAGTCATTTATTTTCCAAAAGGAGTTACACATCATAATCACTGCTTGTTAAGATATAATTAAAAGCAAAAAATGATATTTACCAAAGAAAGCTCAGTTACTAAATATAAAGAAATCAACATGAGTTATTTTAGCATCTTTTAATTTCAATGTTCATTTTTATTAGCATATCAGCATTTTGTAGTTAATGGCCATGTAAATATGATAATGTAATAATAATGGAAATAAGAGTGGATATCAGAGTCATGAGAACAGAGTGTCCTTGTTTTGCTGCTGATATTTTTGCAGCCCACTATTATTGTGAATCAAAAGCAAATCAGATGTTTTCTAGCACAAAGTATTCTTGGAGATATTATATATATATCTCAATCTAGGAACAAATGACTCCACAAAAATGAAAACTATTTCTTGACTTCTTCAAAAATAATCCTAAATATAAAACATAATCTTCACATATTTGTAAATTAAATAACATAAACCTGTAATTTTTGCTTTAGCAATACTTTTATTATTTCTAAATAAGTCTCTAATACTAAGCCTATCAGATCATGACTTCAAAGACATTGTTCATGTTAGAGGGAACAATTAGCTTAATAAAAGTCTGTCATAATTCAATATAATTACCTAATCTCCTTTAAAAATCAGACTCAAAAAAGCCTGTTTCTTTAGAAAATTTGATTAACATTCTAAAAATCTAATGAGTATATGATCTACAATAGTTTTCTATTTTGGTCACCATTTAAAAGTGCCCATTTTAGAAAATTCTAAATAAACAACCTGCATTCTGGAACTTATTATTGTAACTTATTAATTTTGAATGAAATAAAAAGAGTATGAGCCAGAATCAACAGAAGAAATGGAAGTTTAAGAAAGGCAGGATAGGCCGGGCGCGGTGGCTCACACCTGTAGTCCTAGTACTCTGGGAGGCAGAAGCGGGTGGATCATTTGAGCTCAGGAGTTTGAAACCAGCCTGAGTAAGAGCAAGACCCCGTCTCCACTTAAAAAAATAGAAAAAAATTAGCTGGACAACTAAAAAACATATATATATATATATATATTAGCTGGGCATGGTGGCGCATGCCTGTAGTCCCAGCTACTCAGGAGGCTGAGGCAGAAGGATCGCTTGAGCACAGGAGTTTGAGGTTGCCGTGAGCTAGGCTGATGCCACGGCACTCTAGCCCGGGCAACACTGTGAGACTCTGTCTCTCTGTGTCTTGCTTATTTCATTTAATATAATGTTCTCCAGTTCCATGCATGTTGTCATATATGAAAAAATTTCTTTCTTTTGACCGTATTTTTAACCCATAAAATATATATATATACACTTGTGTGTATATATATACACATACATATTCGTGAGAAAAAGGTGTCTTCTGAAGTTCTTGGATTAAATGTACTATATTTTTTGGTTTGAATGGGTATGTTAAATGTGCCATGAAATCTTTTATATCTTTACTGAGAGAATTGTTTTAAAAACTTTCCCTGTGATTGTTGATTTATCTATTGTTGTCTCTGTTTTTGTCTTCAAATATTTATATCTATGTGATAGATGAATATATATTTTAAGTTTTTGTATTATTCCACTGAATTTATACTTTAAAATTTATAGAAGTTTCTAGTGTGTTTCTTACTTATTCTATGTTGTCTGATATTAGGTATAGGAATGTCAGTTGTATTTTTTAAATATTGATATACATATTATGAAAAAAACATTCCATTCTGTTGTTTTTCAGTCTTCCTATACCCTCATATTTAAACCAGTTTATTTACAAGCATATATATATATATAATATTTAAAGCATATTCTTACAAGTATATATATATCTAAACACACACTCACAAACACACTCAAGTAGGTGTATGAATATATATATCAAAGGTCTGTTTTTGCTTTCAAACTATGGTGTTTGGCTTACTTAATTATGTTTAATTACTAATATATTAAAGTTAAAGATTCTATTATTTAATGTGATTCAACTCTTCTACAAGGTGTTCCAAAAGTCAGCAGACATACAGGAAAAATTTTATAAAATTTTGTAATGAATGTTTTGTAAATAAAGGTATATTTAGCTACAATTTCCCATTTTCCCCATATATAGAAACTTTGGGAACACCCTGTATTTTCCCTTTACTCTTTTAATTTTTTTTTAGAGTAAATTGACTATTTTTATGTATCTTTTATTATTTTATTTGTTTGATATACATTCTGTTCACTTAGTGGGCATCTAGTGATTGCAACAGGTTTATATTACTTAGCAGTCACAGTCTCATGTAAATTTTCAATCTAGTTTAACATATTGAGCTGTTTTACCATGTCTTCAACAATGTAACATTGTAACCCTTAAACTCCATTTGCTTCCTTTCAGTTTGTGTGGTAGTGCTATAGTGCACTTATTTTAATCTACATATTAAACACTTCAAATGAGTTTTATTTTATATACACAATATTTATTTAGTTTATCCGCAAGTTAATTTTTGTACATTATTGAACTGTTAAGAGGAATTTTGTCCTTTCTTTTAAACATTACCCTTTAATATTTTTTATGTAAGTACATTGGCGATGAATATTGTTATTTTCTGCTTGCCTAAAAATATCTGCATTTGCACTGATAAATGAAGAATATTTTCACTGGATATAGAGTATTGAGTTTATTTTCTTTCACCATGTTTCTGGATCCTATTGTTTATGTTGAAAAATTGGCTGTAATCTCACCGTGGTTCATTGGAAGATTAACATGACTTCTTCTCTGTTTGATTTTAAGATTTTCTTTAATCTATTAGTTTTTCAAATATCTTACCATAATTTTTTTTATTTCTGGATTTTTAAAAATTTATACCGCTTTAGAGTCACAATGTTTCTTGAATCTATGATTTGATATAATATTATTTTAAATTTTGGAACAGTATCAGCCATCATTTCTTCAAATATTTTCTTCACTACTGTCTCTGTCTTTTCCCTCTGAGATTTTGGTAAACCCATATTTTAGATTTTCAACTATTTCCTATATTCCTTGCAAATTATTTTGTGTTTGCTATATTTTTGTTTCAACCTGGATATTTTACTAGACTTTATTTTTTTGTATACTTTACTGTCCTCAATTGCATTAAATCAGGTTTTGAACTCGTTCATTTTATTATTAATCGTAGTTATTTTGATTTTTAATTCTAAATTAACATCATTTATAAGTCTAGTTATCTGTAAAAATTCTCAGTCTTGCATTATAATCCCATGTACATATTCACCATGTTTATTTAAATTCTATGTTGAATAATTATGTTGTCTATTTTCTTATTTTCTTTTGGTTTTGGTCATTTTTTTTTTCCTTTTCATGTGTCTGGTCACTCTATATGGAAAAACAAGTAGCTAGAATATCTTAAATAATTTTGAAATAGTAGCAAAAAGTTCAATCCTTAGGCTACCTGACATCAAATTTATGGAGAGAGTGAGAAGGTGGGAAAGGATCTCTAAACATTACAATACTAATAGAATATAGAGGATAAAATTACAGTTCAAGGCTCTGAAAGAGTGATTAACTCTGTTAAACTTCCATGATTATATTGAGGGCAACACTTTTGGAGAAAAAGTGAAGCAAAATTAGATCAGTTCTCTCAATAATTTGAAATACAAATTAGTTCAGAATCTGTAAGGATTGAAGAGATCTACAGTTGCTGCCCATCAGAAGTCAAAGTAAATGCTTTCTGGTGAGAGATCCCATAACTCAGAGTTTGACATTATCAGTCCAGTAGTACAGTAATGTTTTTGTAATGCTTGATTGCTTTGGCAAATCTGGTCAACAAATGCTTTTTCTTCTCTGCTTTCTGATAGAGGTATGTAGAATTGGTTTTACTTCTTATTTAAATATTTGATATAACTTAACTGTAAAACTATCTTGACTTGGAGTATTATGCAAAGATTTCTGATTACTGTTTTAATCTTTTTCATAGATATATAGCTGTTTACATTTTGCTTCATCTTGTGACAGATTTGAAATTTTTTTTAAAACAATTGTTAATTTTTTAAAGTTGTCAAAGTTGTTAATATATGTTTATTATATTCCCTCATTATATTTTTGGTGTTGGTAAGATCAGGTATTTCATAACTGCTATTGGCAGTTATTGATCTCTTTCTCTCTCTTTTTCTTTCAGTAAATTAAGGTTTTATTAGTTTTGCTGATCTTTTTCAAGAGCCAACTTTTGGATTCTGTATTTTATTCATCCTGTCAATCTCTATCTTCTAATAGGAAAATTTATTCCACTGTCATTTAATGTAAATTTTGTATGATAGAATTTAAGTCTATCATTTTATTATTTATTTTCTTTTTGCCCCTGTATTTTCTCATGTTTTTTGTTGCTTGCATTTTTTAAAAATTGATTTAAATGTCTCATTGGTTTCTTAATAACAATTTTTAGAGAAGTTTTATGTTGACAGCAAAAATCAAGAGAAAGATACAGAGATTTTTTCATATACTCACTGACCTTACACATAAGCTCAAGTGAGCCTCCCACACTGGCCTCCCAGAGTGCTAGGATTACAGGTGTGTGCCACCGTGCCTCATTGGTACTTTTATCATATTTATTTTGCTTGTAGATTGCTGTACATTTTGAATCTATAAATGTGTATCTTTGCCCCGCAGACAAATTTTCAGTTATTATTTCTTCAAAAAATATCTTCTTCCTTTATATTCCTTATTTCCTCTTGGATTTGAATTATGCATCTTTTAGAACTTTTGATATTTCCCACAGGACCCCAAGTCTCTATTTATTGTTATCTATCTTTATTCTCTATTTTTCAAATTGCATAATTTTATTAATCTATCTTCAAGTTCACTCACTCTTCTTTCATTGTCCATCTGGTCTTAATCTCATCATATTTTTAAAAATTTCAGGTATTGCATTTTTCAATTATAGACCATTCTTTTATGCTCTTTTTGGAGTTTTGATTTCTATACTGAGAATTTTTTTAATTTACTCTGAAAACATTATTTTAAAAGCTTCTAAACAGCCTTATTATAAATCCCACATCTGGGCATCTCAATATTGATATCCATTTGATTGCCTCTATTCTTGAATATAGGTGGCATTGTTCTGTTTCTTTATATAGCTGGTAATTATGGATTGCATCTTGGACATTATAAATGAGATTTTGTAGAGATACTTTGTTTTATATTTCATTATGCTTCTGTCCAAGGAATTCTTTTAAGTTGGCAGTAAAATTTACTTAAGCAAAGCTCTATGCTCTGAAATCTCAGTTAAACTATTTTGTTTTCTAGGCTTTGTTTAGGCTTCCATTTTTGTCCCTGCATAACTTAGAGGCTAAAGATTTAGACAGAGTTTATGTAAACAATTTACAATTGCCTCTCTGAGGCTTTTGCCTTCCTAGGATTTAACCCTTACTTTTCATCTTTTGTGGTTCCCCAGAACTCTGTTTCTTCAAGTCAATAATACTCTGTTTTTCCTTCATTTCTGGAATTTGAATTGAACCTTTGGCTAAAATCTAGTTAGAAATAAGAAACACTTATGTGCACATACGGAAGTAACATTCATTGGGTGTCAGGCAGGTGGGAGGGGGAGGAAGGAATGGGTATATTCACACCTAATGGGTGTGGTGAGCACTGCCTGGCAGATGGGCACACTTGTAGTTGTGACTCAGTGGTGCAAAGACAGTATATGTAACCTAAATGTTTGTACCCCTGTAATATTCTGAAATAAAAAATAAATTAAAAAATAGAAACTCATCCTATGACATTCCCTTAATCTCAGTTTCAAACTCTTTTTATCTCCCAGCTTTTATTACCTTTCCAGTCCTTATAGGTAGTTAATTTTATATTTGATCCATAGTTATTTAATATTATTTATTATTTGTGGATTACTTGATAAAATAGGAACCATTTTTAAATGAATTCTTTCAATTGTGAAAGTGTAACTTTCCAATTTATGAATTAAAAAAATACTCAACATAATGTAAAACATTTAAAACTAAAACATAGGTAGTAAAAAGATCAAACATTATGGAAAGTATTCATCCAACTTGAAGTTGGTGTTTATTTCTGGTATTGAAGAATGGAGATGGAAAATTTATTTTTCAGGTTCAGAAGGAAAACGTGATTCACTTTAGGATATTAAACATTGAGATGAAGACAAAGTAGGGTCATTTTAACTAGGACTAATTATAGAAAATTAAGTAAGATGTAGAATATTGTTAAGGTATTGTACAGGAAACATGGATTTGATCAGGAAAGCTCCCCTATTCCTAAATCAGGTCTCAAAACAGAGAAAAGTTGCTCTAATTTAGCATCGACTTTCGTTGGAAAATAATCACTATAAGGTGATCACCATTAGAGTATTATACAATCTAATCTTACTCTTTTCTCTCCTGTAATTTCCTACTTGGTCTTTTCAATGGCATCCCAACTAGAAGTCAAGAGAAGGGAACCTATTGAGTCATTAGCTATCGATCAGTCTGCTGTGGGATAAAGCATGGAGAAAATGCTTAGAAAGCAGATTTGAATGGCAAAGAAAAGATATCCATATAGTCCATCCCATTTACCAGGTAGCATACAGTTTTTGTTCTTAATCTTATTAAAAAATCATTTAGGTAAAACTGGAAACTTGTAAAATATTATTCATATTCATTTATATTATCACGGAATATTGACAATTAACAACATGAAACCAAATTGTTAGTACCTACCGGCACACTTAATATAAGGTAGAGTGGGAAAATGGGACAAAATGAAACAATTACATATGATAAAATATAGCACCACAGTCCTTCCCTGTGGCTGGTTTTGAGGACCAGGTTGGTAATCATAGTTTCTTCTTCAGTTATGCATTTCTTGTTACCTATACCCTCTGCTAGTACCTTGAACAGGTTGGGTTCTTTACCTTCCATAGGGAAACAAAACCTTCATTCTTATAGGATATAAGTTTTTGTTTATTTCTTAGAGTCAGAATTTATTTTTATTTTTTTTAAAACCATAAATTTTGTAGTTTTATATATTTAGGGAGTACAAGTGCAGTTTTGTTACATGG
This sequence comes from Lepilemur ruficaudatus, assembly GCA_963574885.1. Classification (NCBI taxonomy): domain Eukaryota; kingdom Metazoa; phylum Chordata; class Mammalia; order Primates; family Lepilemuridae; genus Lepilemur; species Lepilemur ruficaudatus. Next base: position 19,577 of record CAUYRT010035265.1, on the reverse strand, counting down.
ATATAGTGCATAGTGGTAAAGTCTAGGTTTTAAGCCTAGCCATCACCCAAAGAGTGTACATTGTGCCCATTAGGTACGTTTTCATCCCTCACTCTGTCCCAACCTCCCACCCTTCCAAGACTCCAATGTTTGTCATTCCTAGCAAACCAAATCACCTGCACATAAAAAAAATGCAGCTTTTGATAATTTCATTCACTGTGCAGAAGCTTTTTTGTTAAATTTAGTCTAATTTATCTTTTATTGTCTTTTTGCATTTGCTTTTGGTGTCTTGATCATTAATTCTTTGCACAGGCCAATGTCCAGAATAGTTTTTCCTAGGTTTTCTTCTAGTATTTGTATAGTTTCAGGAAAACAGTTAAGTCCTTAGTCCATCTTGAGTTAATATTTATATATGGTGAGAGACATAACTGCAGTTTAATTCTTCTTCATATGAATATCCAGTATTCTCAGCATCATTTAGTGAATAAGATATCCTGCTCCAATGTATGCTTTTGTTGATTTTGTTGATGCTCAGCTGGCTGTAGGTGTGTGTATTATTGCTGGGTTCTATATTTTGTCCCAAAGATCTGTATGTCTGTTTTTATGCCAGTACCATGCAGTTTCAATTACTATAACCTTATAGTATAATTTGAAGTCAAATTATGGTATGCTTCCAGCTTTATTCTTTTTGCTTAGGATTGCTTTGGTATCCAGGTTCTTTTCTTATTCCACATGAATTTTCATTTTTTTTTTTGATTCTGTGAGAAATGATATTGGTATTTTTATAAGTATTGAATTGAATCTGTAAATTGCTTTGGGCCATATGTTCATTTTAATGAGATTGATTCTTCTGATCCGTGAGCACGGCATGTTTTTCCTTTCGCTTGTGTCAGCTATGAATTTTTGTCAGTGTTTTGTAGATTCTTGTAGTGATCTTTCACCTCCTTCGTTAAATGTATTCCTAGATATTTAATGTTTTGCAGCAACTGTAAATAGGATTGACCTTTTTTCTGCCTTTTGTATAATTGGCAAGCTGAGCTTAAAATGATCATCAGGCGGTCTCAGCTTTTAGCTCATCAGAAGCATGATAATATTTCCTGGTGGAAGCAGTCACCCTTTGGATAATAGGGCATCTAAACTCACTGAGCCCAAAGTCATAAAAAATGCAAATAAAAAGTCTTTTCTCACTGTATCTTTTTATTCTTAGACAACTCACTCTAGTTATGAGAAAGTTAATAAGCTACCTCATTACTAAAATTTTGGGTCTCTGTAAAACAATGTTGAATACATTAAAGGATCTGGTTATTTTTTATTGGTATTTTATTTCTTTCCTTAGGAAATTATATAAGTAGATTAGTTTTTATGTAGATTAAGGTTGAATCAGGAAACCTAGATAGAGAAGGATAGCATATGGTATGTATGTAACTGAAGACCACAAGACTAAATAGGTTTCAAAGTAAAAATTTATAATTTATCTACATCGATAAATAACCTAAACAGAGAAAATAATATCTCTCAAGGACAGAGAATAAAATACGTGAAAAATTGACAACAAGGACTTGTAACATAATCGTGTTTAGTTTTTAAGGAAAGGGAAAAGAGTTCACAAAATAGATAATGGAGTAATCTGAGAGATAGGAAAAGAATCAAGAGGATGAATGTAAAAGACAAACAGAAAAACAGGATATCACTGAGGATATGACAGTGCGAAATGCCACAGAACAAAATACATGAAACATCCTTGCTTTTGATTTTTTGGAGTTCATTCAGGATCTTTGCAAGAGAGGTTTTGGTAAATCTCCTTGACAGAAAACCCATAAGCTTTAAAAAAGTATGCATGATAAGGCATTAAGTGAGACAATGGGAGTAGTAAAAATAATATTCTTTTAAAAAACTTAGTAGGTAAAAAGGGAGAGTTGATCATAAGAAGATTATTTTTATAAGTTAAATGAAGTTTAGTGACTCCAGATTGAAAAGGCCAACTGATAGTTGAGGAGAAACAATTAAAAATATTAATCTAATAAAAAGTCTTTGATATATTGCAATGAATTTTCAAGACTTCAATGATAAAGAGGACATGTTGAAAACTTGCCAAAACAAAATAGAAGGCTTGTATGATAGATACCACAACCAGATTTATTTCAGACTTCTGGTCTATAATACTTAATATTTAAAAACAAATATCTAAGGAAAAATATGAAGTTATGTCCAATCCATATATAATTCAAATAAGAAGATAAAATTAATGTTTTCTTTTTAACGTTCAAAAACTGAGAAAACTCACACTTTAAAAAAAATACTTTCTTTATGGTGACATAGAATCCTTTAAACATCTGACCTGTGTTTAAAGAAAGTCCCATAAGATGAGTTTTTCTTTTCTAATGGGGAAGCCAAAATTTAGCTTCCCAGTTTCCTTTTTTCGGAAGACTGAAAACATGTGACTTAGGAGGTACCAATCAAATGGAGCCAGTGGCATCTTAATTAATAAATACACAATGTGAGAAAGAAGGCACTGAACGTCTCAGTCTTTTGGTGATGTGATACTAGAAACTTTTCAAAGGCAGCAGTTGGAAAGTTTATGGCCTCACTGATATGAGTTCTATTGTCTGTAAACAGCAGTAGTGTGTTTGCTGGATCAGCTTTTTCATCTAAATCCCTGATTTTATCAGATTTGTGGACTTTCCTTCAACAAATTCTTTTTATTCTTAAACTATTTTCAGAAGATGCTTTCTGTCCAATGGATGTTGGAATTTTAGCTTTTATAATGGGATAAGAGCTCTGCCTCATAAGATTGAAGGGGAGGGGTTCTCCCAAAGTAGGAGAGAGGTTCAAAGATTCAGTTGTTAGATGGCAAAGAAGATTGGATAATATCTACTAGAGTCTTCCTGTTGGGCTGTACATCATCAAAAAATTTAAAAAGTCTTTATTTCTGACATATTAAACAATACATATATTATGTACTTTCCCCTTGTTTTATCTTTAATGATTTCATATAGATATTCTTTAATCCATGGACTAAATATTAAAGTGAACCACAATCAATGCATTTCTATATAAAATGGTGGAGGAGAGAGAGAATTAAAAAGTAACAAAAAAGTACATTATTTCCATAATATAGCAAGTGAAGACATACTGGTTAATGATATGTATTCCATGTTTACAATTAATACTGAGCCAATTGTTATTATTTATAAAGAATCAAAAAGAATTTGTGCTAATTTTCTTAATAGTGATTTAAAAAGATTCAAGTTTCTGAAAATTAGAAAGAGGTAAGTTGTAATATACCTTCAGAAATTTTTGAAGTTACTACAAAAAGAAGTAAAAATTACTGTTTAAATTTTACTTTCTCATTACTTGAAGGAGAGTAAAAATTTAGAGACAAAAGCAAGGAAAGGTAAAGAATATAAAAGTAGTAAGACTAAGTGTATTAACATAATAATGTAAAAGGACTAAATTCCTGAATCACGATATAAATCAAGGATATTCATAAATGGTTTGCAAAAGCACATATACGTATTCTCCTGGGAACAGTGCATAACATAATTTGTCAAGACATATCAAAGAAAACAAATGAATGTCTACTTAATATTAAAATCATAAAATTACAATTTAATATGTTAAAGCATCTTAAATGGGACATGAATGTTCATCTTATATTGATAGCCTGTAAACCAACAAATACACAAATGCGAATCTCAATATTTTTATTTTGAGCAGGAATATATGCTCATATTCTCTTTTAAAAAAAAAAACAACTTTATTGAAGTATAATTTATATACCATGCAATTAATTCTTATTGAGCCATTTGATTCCAGGTAACTGTCAACTCTTAGCACACACCTGATCCTACTTTCACATCAGAACATCAGATTGATTATCTGGGGCACCTGTTAGCATCCTTTGGCAACTCAGCTGAGGACTGGTATTGATTAAGTATTCCACCAAAATTTATAATCTTTATTTTTTTTTTCTTGTCAGTTTCTTTCAAATCCACATCTCACTTAATCTCCCATATTAATGTTTACATTTTTATCTCCAGTGCATTTATCATTATTACAAGTTTTAGACATTAAATAGGAATAATATTAAAGCTAATGATTATAATAAAATTATAACAATGTAAGCCGGGCGCGGTGGCTCACGCCTGTAATCCTAGCACTCTGGGAGGCGGAGGCGGGCGGATGGCTCAAAGTCAGGAGTTCGAAACCAGCTTGAGCAAGAGCGAGACCTCGTCTCTACTATAAATTGAAAGAAATTAATTGGCCACCTAAAAATATACAGAAAAAATTAGCCGGGCATGGTGGCACATGCCTGTAGTCCCCGCTACTTGGGAGGCTGAGGCAGAAGGATCGCCTGAGCCCGGGAGTTTGAGGTTGCTGTGAGCTAGGCTGACGCCACGGCACTCACTGTAGCCCGGGCAACAGAGTAAGACTCTGTCTCAAAAAACAAACAAACAAACAAAAAACAAAATTATAACAATGTATACCAAATTGATGAAGGTGGTTAATGGTGGCAATATGAAAAGATGGAATCAAACAGTAAAAATGAAAGCCTACTTTTGAAAGGAAATAAAATATCTTTGGTGCTGATTTAATATATCCTATAAAATGTTATTTTTTGATAGCTTCTGCCCCATTTTTTATCTCCTCTATTTTCTTCTTCTTTTACTTGCTGTTATATTTGATTAATTTAATCATATATTAGTTATTTTCTACTTGTCTCTGATACCAAGTTTGGGACATAACAGATTCAGTAACTTTCAAATGAATTTTTCTCTCTTTCTAGATGCAAACAATTTGTGGAATAATTCCTGCTTCTCTTGTGCCCCACAGTCTTAGAAATGGGTTCAATTCACAAAGGATGGAAAAAAAAGACCTTACAAATGATTATTTGTAGCATCGATTACTGATTGTAACTCTTTTATAATTTGAAGCCATCTGGTGCTTCAAATCAAGAACTGTCTCGGTTTGCTGTATAGATATTTCTTAGGTTTCCTCAGGCTTATACAAGGAGGGCAGCAAACTTCTCGTAGGGTGTATTACCTCTGCATACTAAAGTTTTTCATTGCATATTAGGGTTTTTCATTACATTTTGATACTTTAGTTGCATCCTCAGAGTTTGACTAGACTGCCATGGTCTGGGAGATCAGTTCTCTAGCTTTCTATAGAAAGATTACTGAAGCCTATGGCAGTGCTTCTCTAAGATTAACCAGTTATTTAAAATATTTTTGGTGCCTATAATGTGTACACTCCTCTCCCATTAACACACCCCGGATCTTATTTAATTGCATAGTGATAGGCATGATGAGAAAGAAACTGTCTTTGAAAAGCACATCTGCCTTTAAATAAGGAAAATATCTTATTCTTGGTATGTTTTACTAGCATTTTCTATCTCTAGGGTGGAATATCACCATTTTTAGAAGACAACCCTAGAGAGAGAGCTTGCATATGCATATGGAATTCAGTGTGACATTAGCAGGTGCAGCATTGCTTTAGAGACAGCAGTTAGGCATTTTTAAAATTTATGTGAAAAGCTTTGGGAACCCCAATCCATTTGATTTAAGCTAAAAGATAGTTTCCACTTAGGTTATTCTTCTATATTCAAGATACTTTGTAACTACATCTGTTTCTTCCATTAATGATAAAAGAATAGGCTATTAATACCTTATCCTATATAAAGACACAGCATCAATTTACACAGTTTAGGGTAACATAAGGCTGTCAGATAGCTAAAAGATTTTCTGGCAACCTATTTACAATCTACCTGCTATGGCTGGAATTCAAATCCCCTGCATTGCCATCATAAAAACGTTGGCATAATGGCTCTGAAAAAAGCAGTAAAGACGTTTTTGTTCCTGCCTAGCTAAAGTTTTAAGATATCATTTCTAAGCCCAATCTCGATTCTCTCAGAGCACTACTTCTGATTGATTATTTGGTCCATTACTATATTACTTAGTACTTATTATTTGTAGGTTGTCACTCTATGAATCATTGGATATTCCACGATTGATCAGATATCTCTCCCAGCACTTTTAGTACGTTAAAGAGCTAACAAATTTACAAAGAAAATCAAATATCTTGCTATATAGTTACAAATATGAAGTAGAAAGCAATAATTGTCAAACAGCAATATAAAGTATTATATATGTTGAATAGGAACATAAACATTTGTTTTAAAACTTTAAGATAACAATTATGATCCTATGACTTCTATGCATTTGAACATAAAATAATATCTCCCTACGTTCACTAATTAGATATCATGTATGTCAATGTTGAAATCAACTAGAAGGCAAATGCTGAGAAAAAGTGTCATGGATTGGGGCCATTAATTCCGTGTATCTAGAGTGCTTATTTATTTGGTAGTTGTTATGTTGATTAAGCAGTGTGCAACATGTTTAATATTGTTTAATTTAATCCTTTAAAATAACTCCAGCAGTAGGTATTAATATCCGACCTTTACTGATCAGGAAGATGAGTTACAGGAGAGGTAGCACCAGCTCCTCTAGGTAGTACAGTGTTAGAGCTCCATGTAGTAGGGATACATATCACATCCGAGTTTTATGATTTATTTCTGTATAATATGTGGCAAGTATTTAAACTTTCTATAACTCGTATCTCTTACCTGTTAATAAGGTATACCATTTGTACTTCTGAGATTAAGCCAACTTTAATAAAAATGTAGTGTTATTTTAACATATTGTGACTCTCTGTTACTCCATGAAAATTAATTTTTCTTCATTTTCTAACCGATTTCTATATCTGTCTTTGTTATCCTGCAGTCACTCTGTCAGGCATCTAAGTAAGAACTCTTCCTTCTTTCCTTCCTTCCTTCTCTTCTTCCCTGTCTCTTTCTTCATCCCTCCTTCCTTCCTTGCTCTCTTTTATCCTGCTTGGAATCCAGTGGAATTCTTCAGTGCATCAGTGGGTGTCTTTCACAGGCGATGCAAGCCCATCACAGGGAGAGATATGGGTTGACTTCTAATTCACTCTAACATGAGGGTTCTATTCAGTCTTAAAATTGAGGGAGAGTTTCCTATTACTTTTCCTTGACTTTGCAGCTGGTCGTACCCCTGGACATCATCAAATTTAGAATCTTATGGGTTGAAAATGCTTACAAGGTAAAAGAGGCTTCAGTTTTCTGCTTATGCTTCTAAATTTCTGTCTTCAACTAGATGTTTGTTTAATAACTCATTATTATATAGACTCATAAATAAATTCTCAGAATATGTAAAAATATTTATCTACAATTTAAAATTATTTGTATAAGGAGAACTTAGTGCTACATATTACCTGAAAGAGAAAAGACATTTATGGCTGGGCATGGCAGCTCACACCTGTAATACTAGCACTCTGGGAGGCCAGGTGTTGTCATACATGCCTGTAGTCCCAGCTACTGAGGAGGCTGAAGCAGGAGGATCTCTTGAGCCCAGGAGTTTGAAGTTGCAGTGAGTTATGATGATGCCACTGCACTCTACCCTGGACGAGAGAGTCAGACTCTGACTCAAAAAAAAAAAATATATGCAATACATTCTTAGACCATCTATTGTTTATTAAATATATATTTCTTCATCAATTCTTTTTTAAACACATATTATTTTTCAGGTACTGTTTTGAATATGTGGGTTATAGCAATGAACAGAAGAAATATCTCTAAGTTCATGGATTTTGCATTCTGCCTTTCTTTCTTTTGTTCTTTTTTTTTAAACTAAAATCTATCAAGTAATAATCAAGTAATCATCAAGTAATAAGTAACCAATTAGTCATCAAGTAACAAGGAGGTAGACTTTAATCTATGGGCAAACACATTAACTATAGTAAATAATATTTGGAAATTAAAAATAAAAAATAAATTTCCTACCTATTGTTATTTTTATTTTAAACTCTGTTTGAATGTTAGTAATTACATGAGGGTTCCAAGTTGATCTCATTCATAGTATAATTAATTGGTTAATTTAACTTTTTGACTGTTTTTGATTTTTTAGGCCAGTAAAATAATTTGTGAAGTAGTTTAGATATGATTTTTGTTAAAAGCCGATATTTGCCTAAATCTAAGCTCTTCTCAACAAACAGAGTATCTTTTTGTCCTGCCTTTTCCCTGGAGGGAGGCCAGCATACTTGATACTGAGCTATAATTAAATCTTTTAATTGCTCGTGTATTTTTATTTTTTCTACATCTATTTCTGCTTTTTAATAGTCCTTTCTGTCTGTCTTGTTAGTATATTTTTCTTTCCTTGACAACAACATTTTAAAACTGTTATTTGTTGATGCTATTTGGCCAGGCCAGCACTTTCTATTTGTCCTTGTTTCTTTTTCACTACAATTGATTTTTAACCACCCAAAGATAAACTGTGACTTCCAACTGCTCTGTGGCTCTAGTTGTTGCAATTTCTTCTTTGAAATGGCTGAGTGAGCAGGAGATGACTCAAATCATGAGCGGGAAGCAAATGATTTCTTCCCTCATGAATCTTTGACTCAGCGTTTGGCAAATTCTAGAGATGTTGAGGTATTTCCAATTGCACCATTCTTCTACTTTCCTTAGATTGTTCTAGCACTTATGATCAATCAGAACTTCATGGAAATACTCATCTTGTTCCGAGCTCATTGATAAGAAACACATTGAAAAATCTGATAGTATGCTTTGGGTGATGGTTGAGAGAGACGAGAGGTGAAGTTACAAGAGTATCACTCAAGGTAATTTTAATTTATCTTCTGATTTAAAGATTATCTGAGGGCATGCTATTTACAGCAAACTTTTAAAAAGAATCATTTATTAGATAATTAAACACTGCTTTTTATTACCAAAAGTAATATAGCACAAGGAAAACAATTTGATCCAGTATCAGGAAGCCTCAGGCTTGTACCAGCATTTATGATTAATTAGAACTATAAAAAGACTCTCAGTTTTACTATTACATGAATATATAATTTTAAACAACTGATACATAGTCTGGGCCTTATTTTTGAGCATACATAGAATTAAGGATGTCTTCTAGAATCCCTTAGAGAGTCCTTTGATTGATTGATAGTAAAATTTACTATCTTTTTCTTTTGACATGTAGTCCTATGAACTTTATTACAGATATAGACTTCTGCACCCACTACCATAATCAGGATATAGAACAATTTTATCAACCCAAAAAACTCCTCATGCTAGCATTTTATAGTCACACACTTTGCCCACCCCAATACCTGGCAATAAAGGATCTGATATCTATCCCTGTAGTTCTGTCATTGAGAAAGTGTCATGTAAACTGAGTCACATAACATATAACCTTTTAAGACTGGTTTTATTCACTCAACATAATTCCTTTGATATGCCTAAGTTGTTGTATGAACCATATGTTTGTTCATTTTTATTCTCTGAGTAGTATTCCTTTTTGTAGATGTATGCTTTTTTTTAAAAAATTCATTCACCTGCTAAAGGGTATTTGAGTTGTTTCAGTTTGGGGAAATCATGGACAGAAATTTTATAAACACTTATGTGCAGGTTTTCGCTAAAAATCAGTTTTCTTTTCTCTAAGGTAGATGCCCAGGAGTGAGATTGCTAGGCTATATGTTATGTATACATTTAACTCTATAAGAAACTACTAAATCAGTTTCTAGAGTGGCTGTGTGACTTTGCAATAACACAAAAAACATGAGTGTCCCAGCTGATTTCTCTTTATCTTCACCAGCTTTTGGTACTGGTGGCAATTCTAAGGTTACCTACTCTAATAACCATGTACTGGTGTCTCATCATTGGACTAATTGCATTTTTCTAAAGGCTAATGACAATTTGCACAAATTTTTGAATGTTGGTATGTATACACTATTCACTGTGATGAGTAAAAGAGTATCTCTTCTTGAAAATCATGTTCTTTTTTTCCCAGTATCACCCTGACTAAGTCACCTTAGTCTCCTTAATGTGGGCCTGAGAGTCTTATCTTAGTCCTCTGATCAACTCTTGCATCTATAAAAATGACTTTCAAATCTAGCTCTGTGACATCATGTCAACTTTTCTCCTAAATTCTAGTTTCATATTTCTGGCTGTCAAACTGTCATATTTGTTTGAATGTTTCGGGAGCTACTCAATTTAATTTTTCCTACATTAAAACCTCCTGTTCATTCAAATTAGTATATTAACCATGTTATCTTTTTCTGCTATACCAACATTCTCAAAGTCTCAAATCTTCAGCCAACCTCTGCTACATTTTTGTCTCACTATATTCCAAGTATAGTTGATTCAGTACAGGCAATGTCTCTACTATCTCTGTCTTCTATGACCACTAGCACACTTTGGTTCAAGATGATTAAAACAAAATAAAACAAAAGAATGTATGATAGGAGTATATTATATAAATATCAGATCTTTTGATATTCAAACTAAAGGTCTATGAATATTGACAGACTATTAATTTTACTATACACTGAGATTCCTTTAAGAAAATGCAGAAATTCAATGTTCATGGGAGTGATGAAGTTTAGCAGAGTTTATCTGGAAGAAATGCCTGAATCATTAACTTATATAGGACATCCAAAAAAGATATTTATGTTACAGATGAATGTGGTTGGAGCTTAAATGCTGATCCAGGAAAAAGTATATAGGATTATTAGACCTCCTGAGTGTACCCTGGACACCTCACATAATTATGACATGAAGTTTTTGGGTGATGTGTTTATTAATACAATTAAGTCTAGGGATGCTATATAAAACATTTTTTGTCTAGTCTATTTTATCATTATCTAACATGAAAATAAATGTGGTAGCTTGATTATTAATATAATATTATAATAATAATTAATGTTATTAATTATTAAGCTGATAAATTGGATTGGAAACAATTTACTAAAAGGTAAAGCCAAGTTAGCTATTAGAATATACACATTTATTTAAGCCTAAAAGATCTGTATTAAGATCACAAAAGCATTATCTAGTATTATCTGAGTGTAAGATACTCTGCTAATTGTTGGTGATATATAAAGCAAAATTTGAATGTCAGGAATTTAAAATAACTGCTAGAGTAAGTCAAATAGACAATGCTTATCAAGTATAATACTGTGCTATATGTATCAAGTATTGAAGAAGGGCTTGTAACACAGAATACTAAAGCAAGGAAAGCCTCTGAAAAGGAGGCGATGAATCTTGTTTTGGACAAATGATAATAATGGAGAAAGACAATGGAAGTGGCATTCCACGTAGAGGGAAAAGAGCAAAAAGTTAAGGAGACTTCAAAGAGTATTGCATGTTTTCTTTACAACGTATACTATTTGAATCCCAAACAGATATACTGTCTTGTCTGCTTTTTGCCTATCTACTTTTCAATCTCTTGCTAACCTAAGCAATAGTTTGATATGAAAAACTCACTACCCATCTGTGGTCAACAATTTGGTCTATGCTGATAGGACTAGGAGCAAGAGTTAAACACTGAATAGGAGGTAGATTTATTCAGGGTAAAAACAAATAGCAACTGTAAATATCTGGAAACTGGAGTGACAATGTCTTGCATCCCGGATGAATAGTAAATAAACTCTGAAGTGTAGAGTATAAAGAAGAGGACAGAAGCAAAAATGGAGAAATAAGCAGCATATTGCAGTGTTTGGACAGGACACTATCAAGCTTTTGCATCGCCTTGAAGAGTTATATGACTTGTTGAATATTTTAGACGATGGAAGAAGGATCACATGTCTGATGCCAGGAATGTGTGATACAGCACAGCACTTTGGAAGAATGACAACATTTTTTCATTATAACCTGAGTTTCTGAATGCCTGTAATATGGATGGTGGATGAGGCTGCAACAGAAAGTAAAGCCTCTCTGCATGTTATACTAATGAATTTGTAACTACTAAAAATTCTCAAACAAGGGAATGAGCTTTCTGAACATTATGAGCCACATTCACTGTTAATATATACTTACTCCTTTGTAGTAACATTCATTCAATTACAATGGCTGCTAGAATCTGCTAGAATGAATCTAATCAATGTTATTTTATTAGTTGTACTCATAAAAGAAGTTCCCTACAAATATATTCACTATGTTTTCACTTACAAGACTATATTAATAACATACATTATATATTTATATGAATAATATGAATTTCTAATATATAGTCTTTTAAGAAACCATTTAACATAATACTTAGAAAAGTTGATAGCTTTAATCTCATTTTAGACATGTAAAAATTGTGACATATTTTTAAAAATTATGATATACCTTCATTATCACAAAGGTAGTAAGTGATACTATTAAATCCAAATTTTGCGCCATGGATAGTTTTTATGAGAGCCCACTGTATTTTAAAAGTACTGTGAAATTTTTATTTCAATGATTTGAAATATTAATAAGAGAATCTGGATTTATTTCAACCAAAGCAAAAGATTAGCTAATCTGGTAAAATCATCAAATCTACTTATTTTGAAGATTTTATATGACTCTGAATGATTTTGGAACTTTGTTCCTTGGCTATATTTCTGCTTAAAGGGATATAAATACAGTTTTCTATGTTAAGTTCAAAATAATTTATTATAGTGCTTAACAAGTCTTACACATGAAATATATTTTCTTATTTGTGTTTATATATGTATATATGTATATATGTATGTGTATACCTATAAATTTTTGTAATCTCTAAAATATTTTCTTTGGATATTAAAAAGTCTCTTACAGTACACATACATAGAAAATGTGCATATACTTTTTGATGTTACTTTGTGAGAGTTGTGTCTTTTTTTTTTAATTCAATTCCATCATTCCTATTGCTTGTTGATTACCTTTGATGATGACATTTTGGTTTTGGGGGGGACATTTCTTTCTGTCAGATTGATTGATTTTGACAAGTATATTTAAAATTATAATTTGTTTTTAATGTTGTATAGTTTTGCTACTATTCATTGCTACTTTAGAACTTTCTTTGCTATTTGTATAGAATTGTATTTAACTGGCCTTCCAAAGAATGTACATGGCCTGGACATCTCAAAAATCTATGCCACCTGTACAATGCATTTACAGTGTGTATTCTTGGACTTTTATTAACAAAAGCTTTTTGCCAGAATGTGACTGTAGCATCCAATTTAGAGAACCACTTCACGCCTGCCATTTTTCCCATTATTTCTGTTTAAGTTGGCAGATGAGAATATTCTCTTTGGAAATTTTCATTCAGAAACTTTGGATGCATGCAGATTTCAAATTACCATCTGTTTTATCAACAATTACCACCAAGAAGATCCAGGCAGCAGTCCTTTGCACATGAAAGACACATAATACCATTTTTCTATTACTCAGTTAAACTTATATTTCAGTCTGATCAAGCTTTCATAATATTAATGTTTTTTCTAATTGTGTGTATCAGTGACCTCATATATCCTATTGATTCCTAGGAGTAATAAATTGTAAATAATCCAATATCTTCAACTAGGTGATAAATAATAATATAAAATGTATCAGACATACATACTATATTTCAGAGTACAAAATATACTACCACATTAGTCATAGCCCAAGCAATAGTCTAACTTTGTTAAAAAGACAAATAAACAATATGACATATTAAATAAAACAGAACATAATAAGCAATAAAGACTTTACAGATATGGAATGATGAATGTTAATGCTAAAAGCATCACAATTTTTTATAGTACTAGTCCCCAATAATTACATTGGTAGATGAGTAGTTAATTGATTTAAACTAAGGAGCCATGAAATGATTATGAATCTAGGCAACATTACATGCAAAGATATACTTAAAGTAGAAGGATTATTCGTGATAACAAAGAAGGAGCTGAGGACAATGGCAATAAGTCTATCAATAATAGAAGAATTTGAAAAGAAGGGAAAATAAATACATATTCTCTAAGATTAATAAGAAAAATTTCAATAAAAAGGCATAGATCCCTTTTAAAACTATTATACCCTAGTCTTGATTTGACTGAAGATGCACAGAAGAATAACCAGATATATAATCTGTATGAAAGGTTTTACCACTATAATTGGTTTGTAGTCAAGAAGCACATGAATTTTCTTCTTCCCTCTTGCCACCTCAAACTCACTGTATTTACTATAATTTTGGATGTTTAAAAAAGTAAGCGAGGTGATATAGAGATAAAATTTCCAAATAAATATGTAATGTCACCAGAGGTCTCAAGTACTTTAATATTTGTGTAACACATTGCAATAAACCTATTTAGTCTGAATTAAGGATTCTAAGTTAATTGTAAAATTTTAATAAATTTGGTGAATTTGCTACCTTAATTTTTTTATGTAGAATAAAAACAATTAGTAAAATACATAGAAAATTAAGAAACAAATAACAATGTGCTTGCTGTGATTTGAATTCCCCCTCTAAAACTCATGCTGAAATTGAATTGTCATTGTGATAGCATGAAAAGGTACAACTTTTAAGGATAATAAAGACAGGAGGAATCTGCCCTCATAAATGGGTTAATGCTGTTATCATGAGAATATGTTAATTATTGAAGGAGTGGTCTCCTGATAAAAGGATGAGTTCTGCCCAATTTCCACTCTTTGTCTTATGCACTCTGCCTTTCTGCTTTCCTTCATGAGATAACACATAAAGAAGATCCTCATCAGATGGCCAAGCGGATGCTAGTGCCATGTCATTGGAATTCTAAGCCTCCAGAACCATGGGTCAAATAAACATCTTTTTCTTTATAAATAACCCATTTACACTAGAAAATGGACTAAGACGGTATTATCTTTTCAGAAAATTGAAAGTAACCCATATTCTTATAAATTATATTTATATCATATTTATACAAAGCACATGGTAAAATAGAGAAAGATCAGAAAAATGAGATAAAATGAAAAGAAAGTTTGAGTTTTTAAAAAAATAATATTTGAGCTCAGTGTAGAAGAATCAATTCACAAATTACATTGATATATTTTATTAGATATGCAAAAGATAAGTAAATTGAAGCAAAGTGAGCTGAAATTTAATTACTTGGCCTTCAGTGACTTGGAGGACATGAATATAATTTGATTCAAAAAATTTTATCACATTATCAATATTTCCTGCATCAATATTTCCTAGGATCAATAATCCTGATAAATTACTAATAGATAATCTATCTATTAATGAACATAAGGAAGAAAAAAAATTAACAGAACCTCAGAGACTGGTGGGACACCATCAGACATATCAAAATAGACAGAATAAAAATCTTTGAAGGAAACTATAGGAAAAAGAGATAGAAAAAAATGTGAAGAACTACTTCCCAAAATTGATTATGTACATTAATGTACACATCCAAGACCTAGACACATAATAACCAAACTGTTGAAAGCCAAAGAGAAAATCTTGAAGTCAGTAAAAAAAAAAAAATACTTATCACTTATAAGGGAACTTTAATAGCAATTACAGCTGATTTTTTATTCTAAACTATGGAAGCCAGAGGCAACAAGTTGGCACAAAGTGCTAAAAGGAAAAAAAAAAAAAAAAAAAAAAGACTGTCAACCAAGAATTCTTTATTCAGCAAAGATTTTCTTTAAAAATTAAGGAGAAATTAATACCGTCCCAGATAAACAAAACACTGAGAGAATTTGTGGCTAGCAGACCTGCCCTACAAGAAATACTAAACTAAGTTATTTAAGTTAAAATTATAGGCTATGGGAAAGTAACTTGAATCCATATGAAGAAATAGAGGGCCAGTAAAGTTAACTACAAACATAAATGTAAAAGATAATATAAATGTATCTTTGTTTTTAAAACATTTCTTCTACTTTATTTAAAAATTCAACTGTATAAAGCTGTATTTTTGGGGATTTAATGTATAAATATGTCATTTTTATGACAATATTATCACAAAGGAGATAAGAGGTAATGGACAGAGTTTTTGTATAATATTGAAACGAACTTGGTATTAATTCTAACTAGATTGTTTTACATTAAGATGTTGATATGCATAGCATAACCACTATAAAAAAACTCAAGGAAATATTCAGAAGTAACAAAAACGTAATTAAAATGTAACAAGATAATGTACATAAAACAAAAGAAAAAAGAATAAGGAGAATTAAAGGACCAAAAACAGTATAAGGCACATAACAAGCAAATAGCAAAATAGCAATTGTATATACTAACCACCTCATTAATTAAATGTTAATAAATTACACATTTCAATTAACAAGATTATAAAATGGGTTAAAATTATGATCCAACTATATTCTGTCTACAAGAGAGACATTTTAGATTCAAAGACACATCAGTATAGTAAATGCACGAGAAAGATATATCATGCAATGACAAAAATAAGCTTCAAGAGCCCATATTTTAGGGAGTGCAATATAGAAATTACAGATGAGAACTGGAGATTATGAAGGGACAGAGTTATGGTTGATGTTAAGATATTTCCTCAATAGTCAACATAGCATATAACTTAAAGAAAAATAAGATCTAAGATCTAACTGTGTGCTATGATCTGAAAGAAAATTTGTGTCCCCTTAAATTCATATGTTGAAATTATAACCCCCAAGGTTATGGTATTAAGAGGTAGAATCTTTTAGAGGTGATTAGGTCGTGAAGGCAAAGCCCTCTGAATGTAATTAGTGCCCTTAAAAATAGAAGCCCCTGAGAGACCCTTGCTCCTTCCACCATTTGAAAACATGGTGATAAGGTGCTGAATATGAACTAGAAAATGGGTCCTCTCTAGTCACCAAGTTTGCCAGTGCCTAGATCTTGGACTCCCCAGGTTCCAGAACAGTAAGAAATAAATTACTATTGTTTATAATTTACCTAATATATGGTATCTTAAATAGAAGCCTGAATCACCTAAGACCCCTGAGAGTAGGTATCTGAGATAAATGAAATAATTTATTATTTCAAGTAAAGTCGTCAAAAAGCTGAAAAGCCAGGGAGTCAGAAAATCTACCAAGTGATATCAAATCAATGTTTTCAACAAGAGAAGCTTTAGACATATTCAATCAATGCTATAATCTTTAGTGAATGAATTAGAGTGTTCAAAAGGAAAGTAGATTATATCTACAAGGAAGAAAGGAGATTATATATACTTATGGCATTCATACAAAAAAGCTGCTTTTATTTTAGAGATGAAATGATATGTGGTCTATAAGTGACAAAAATACTAAGAGGACATTAACTTTTTCTGATCTACTGAGTCAAGGAAGAGGGGAGGGACCTAACCCCACTTCTGCTTGCTAGATAGTAGATTCTCAACTGTCCCACTTCTAAGAGCATGTTCTTCAGCATGGTGGGGGCTTCTCCACCCTCCCAGGTATCCCTCAGTGGCCTGGGAACTTGACTTTTGACCCACATTTAGATGGCACTTAACACCAGTCTCTGCAGAGCCTGGACATGAACGTGTCCAACCCAGCCTCACCTGGCTTTGTACTCTCTGAGCTATGGAATCAACTTCAGTGTCCATCAATGGATGAATGGATAAAAAGACGTGGCAAATATTTACAAAGGAATACTATTCAGCCATAAAAAGAACAAAATCCTGTCAGTCATGGCAACATGCATAACCCTGAAGGTCATTATGCTAAGTGAAATAAACCATGCACACAAAAATAAATAATGCATGTTCTAACTCGTATGAAGCAGCTAAGGTTTTTTTCTCATAGAAATAGAGAGAGGAATAGTGTGACTTGTAGAAGCTGGAAAGGGAAGGACTGAAGGGATAGAGTGATATTGGTTAACAAGCACAAATTACAGTTATATAGGAGACATAATTTATAAAGTTTTATAGCACTATAGGGTGAAAATAGTTAACACTAATTTATTGTATACTTTCAGGTAGGTAGAATAGATCATTTTGAATGTTTTCACCACAAAAATGATAAATGTTTGAGATAATAGATATGCTAATTACCCTGATTTGATCATTATATATTGTTTACATGTATCAAAATATCACTCTGTATCCCATAAATGTGTACCATTATTATGTGTCAATTTACAAAAAAAAAAAAAAAAACAAAAGAAAAGAAAAGAAAAAGAAAAAAAAAAGAAAGAAAGGAAAAACGAAATTGAGTGAACACAATAGGTTTATAATTTTGGTATCCTCATTATCCATAATATGTTTATTTCTCATTGAGAACCTACAAACTACTGAAAATACGTCCATATATTCTCTGGGCTTGCATATCTCCAAGAAGACATCTCTTAGAAACTCATAATCTAAATAGGTGATTGAATTTCCAACTATAATTAGAATGTTTTAAGAAGTAAAATGGGCTTAAAATGATGGAAATAATAAGAAAACAAGAAGAAATAAATTGGACTACAGGATCAGAGCAAAGGAAGGGTAACAAGCAGATGTAGAAAAATTCTCTGAACTCCTGTGCACCTTGGATACCAATCAGATAAGTAGTTGGTAAGAACACTACATAGCAATGTGAAAGGAAATATCTTAGATGTTGCTTTTCTTTACCCTTGCTTTTTTATTTATCATAGAGATACATACTTGTTGGAGAGGAATGGGTTTCCACAAAATTCGTTTGTAAAACTTTTCACATAATTTATATTTTCATAAAAATCCATTGAGATTTTGATAATACAAGTTTCCGTGTTTTCAAATAAAACAATCTACAAGTTTGAGTATGATAATTTTGTTTGTTTGTTTTTGAGGTAAGTCAAATGTTCCACATTAACATTTAGCACGCCAATATTCTCTTTTCACAATTTATAATCATAGCTCCTTTCATCCATGCAGCCATGGCCAGTGTCTCCTTTGCTGGGTAAAGATCCTTGAATTATTCCCTGGCAGCTTTTCATCGGTGTGACTTTTTAAACTGTATGTCCTTATACCTCTGGCATTTTGCATTTGTGGGATTTCTTTTCTCCATTTGCTTCTGAACTACACTTGCATTATTTGTTGCCTCAAGGTCATATGCACACACATATATATATATGTATGTATACACACACACACACACATTTGAAATAAATGTTTATATATCTTCTTTTCCTTTTTGTAAACTGATTTGTGGAGGTCATTGTTTTCTTTCTGATAAAGAGTCTTCACATTGACGGCTCCTTGTCACTAAGTCAGATTTCTTGGAGAAGTTTAATTAGAGGATAAAAACAGTGACCTTGGCTGGCATCCCTACAGAATGGGAGAAAATATTTGCTCTCTACACCTCCAATAAAGGTCTGATAACAAGAATCTATCTAGAACTCAAAAGAATTAAGAAAAACCAAACAACCCCATCAATAAATGGGCGATGGAAATGAACAGAAACTTTTCCAAAGAAGACAGAATAATGGCCAAAAAACTCATAAAAAAATGTTCATCATCTCTAATCATCATAGAAATGCAAATCAAAACCACAATGAGATACCACCTAACCCTAGTGAGATTGGCCTCTTTCAAAAAATCCCAAAACAACAAATGCTGGTGAGGCTGTGGAGAGATAGGGTCTCTCTTACACTGTTGGTGGGACTGCAAATTGGTGCAACCTTTGTGGAAAAGAATTTGGAGATTCCTCAAAGAGCTAAAATTAGAATTACCATTCGATCCAGCAATAGCATTATTAGGCATCTACCCAAAAGAGCATAACACATTCTATGATAAAGACATCTGCACCCAAATGTTTATGGCAGCACAATTCACTATTGGTAGGTCATGGAAGCAACCCAAGT